>WTSP01010680.1:81403-130062 GCA_025331215.1 Actenoides lindsayi | reverse complement strand
TAACAACCCTTTCTGTAAAGAAGTTTTTCCTGATATCCAACCTAAACTTGCCCTGGTGCAACTTGAGGCCATTTCCCCTTGTCCTGTCAATGACCAAAGCTTTCCTATTTTATGTCAAATACCACTGGATCCTTTCAGGGGATGGAAATAGGAACTGCTCTGAAGTGCTCTGCTCACCTTCCACTGTCCAGGCATCATGTCCCAGCTGAAGCCAGGCTGCATCCCAGCCTTGATTCTCCATGTCTTGCTTAGACTGTGCAAAACCCAGGGAGTAGCAGAAGTGCCCAGGAAGCATATCAAGTCCCCAAAACCTTCCTACAGCTGAGGTTGCCTGGAAGTGCCCAAGGACCTTCTCTTGGCTCCCATGGGACCTCACAGAAAATCGCGCTAGGGAGCTATGTGGAGATCACAATGATGACAAATTGAAATGAACAACATCAGCAGTTAATAGCAATAATAACATCATAATAAATAATAAGAATAATTCTTAAAATGCACTAGGACAAGACACGGACTGGAGGAATCAAAGAGAAGTGACAACGTCAGCGTTAAGAGTATAAAGCTCACTAGCTCATTGTGTGGGTTACAGGCTTGAGGGTTTTTCTTAATAAGTGAAGAAAAAATACACTGGTGAGGATCCATCTTCCTGGTCTTTTCATTAAGCAGTTTGCTTAATGGGCAGCTGTTGGTGAGGCAATTGGCCATCCTTTTCAAAAGCAGAACTCGGACAGAGCTGCCCGCTGTTAGCTGTGAATCACAGCTCATATCCACTGGGGAAGGTCATAAAGTCTTAACTGCTGTAAAAATGGGAAAGCTGAATAAAATGGGAAAGCTGCGAGAAGGATTATGAAACAAAAATGATGGTTTTCCCAAACTGCCAGCATAGTAGTTATCTGTGGAGGAAAGCATCTCTCCTGCGTGGCTGTCTGATATATTAGGTCTCTCTGAAGGGAGCTATTGGTAGGGTTTGTGTGCCTTTAATGTTTGGGACTATATGGAACGAAATAAAGCACTTGCACAATACCTGTTTCATGTCCGAAATGCCTGAACCATGACCAGTGCATACCAGCACTAAGAACCTCAGCACGCACTTTGGTAGTGATCAGCTATTCCTTATATTTTACTGGTTTTAGATAAACATAGAAATAAACATACAGCTGGGCTTGTGGGCTTTCTGCCTGAGATTGCACACTTCATGTGCTTCAGTTTTCGCTGCATTTCTCTTTTATCTACGTTACAATACAAACACCCACCAAATCTAAAAGACCTAAAGTCTGACCCCATTTGGGATTCAACCAGCAAAACAAAAATCCCAGGCTCTGCAGGTTGTTCCAGTTCAGAGGAGACCTGAGGACAAATACAGGTGTCTTTTTGATGTAATTTGTAAACATATAAGAATGTCAATAAACATACAAAGTCCTGTTTGCCTGAGCACAGCAGGTATCAAGCAAATGAGAGGGCAGTTTTCTTGCTCAAGGTGCCGCCTTTTGTGCAACACCCATCCACCCCTGTGTTTTTCCTTGGTGCCTTAGTCCTTGGCTCAGTTATACTCCAAGGGAGGTTTATTTCCCGCCTTAATGCAATAACAGGGTATCACAACACAAAGCAGAGCAGCTGAGGGAGTCAATTTCTTCTTCTCTTTGAGCTCCAGGTCCCCATTTGGGTTTTTTTTAGGGAAAGTCTTTATCCTTTTTGTGCAGGAGTTCGGCTTTGTGAATGTGCTGTTGCAGCGTCCCAGCACCCAGCCTCTCCCCATGTTCAGAACAGCAAAACCTCCCAAAATGTAGCTGTCCCCAGGCATGGCCATTGGCTCAGGTCACATATCACAGACTGAACACTGGTAGTAAAGGCTGAGGTAACAGTAAATGCAGAATAAATAGCAGTAATATAAATGTACCGCTCCTTCTTTCATGAAACCTTGCTCACAGGTCTCTGATGCAAAAAGCAGAGGAAAGCAGTGGCTTTCCTGGCATGTCATGGGGTCCCCTGAGCCACAGTGCTGATGAGGCACAGCCCAAAACAGCAGCCAAACCCATTCCACTCTCTCTGAAACACGCAGGTACTGTCGTTCTTCTGCTTATCCGGGGCTTGGTAGCACAAACGCTTTCAAAGCTTGACACTGCTCAAGCAACATTAAAGGTAAAAGCAATCTCCTGGGTAGACAGCACTTAAACCACTTGAGGCTTTGAAGACAGGAGGTCAAAAACAATATATCAAGTCGGTTATCAGCCAGTCCCGTCTTCCCTTCCTCCCCTCCCTCTGGCTTAGAGCTGCAGGAGCTCGGGTCCTTTGATGTAAACCTGTCAGACACTTCAGTCTCTTCCCTGCTCTGCCCTGCCCTATTCTTCCACGTATACATTTGTGTGAGGTTTTAATTATAGGCATGATCATATTGGTAAGAAAACTCTTCCTTAATTACACGCTCAATTAATTCTAGTAGCTTCGGAGCTGAAAGACAAAGTTAGGTGAAATCATTACTACTTCATCTAAAGCTGGATCTCTCCATGGCCAGGCTTGGAATAATACTATGGAAGTAATTTTTCTTTAGAAAAATGGATTTCATTTAGAAGACATTAAATTATTTTGGATAGAGAAAATTAGAGTATTATCTGGTGCCACCGAAACTCTTTTCCAGCAAAACTAATTACTTACAGGACTAATCTTCTCAGTAAATATTCTGTGATCAGGCCCAAGAAACATATGGTACAAATAACCCAATATTCAGCCTCATTACGGCTGGCACAACCCCTCCCCTAATGCATTGTGGTCTTTAGAGAGACATCAGGCGAGGTGAGAGATTAAATGCATCTTCATAACATCAGATACTTCTCCGTGGCACCAGTGCCTCAATGTTTATCCTCACACCCTCGCTGGTGGTGGGTAGCACATGCGTGGGTACCAATGGGACCAGGGTAGAGATGTCTGAGATGCAGCCAGGCTGAAGCCAGCTCATCTGAGCTGTAAGCTAGGATCTGCCCCTAGCCCTATTAGGCTGGTGACATGTGGGACAGGAAGCCAGTGTTGCATCCCCAGGAACCCTGCTAACACCCATAGCAGCATGGAAAAGAAAGTAGAAGTGCAGGGGAAACAAAATCCAGGCTGGAATAAACAGGCTGGAAGGCAGAGGAGAATGTGGACAGAAGAATAGGACTGGAGTAAGGATTTTGAGAAGTGGCAACTAGGACTGCGTGGATGAAGTCTGGAGAAGATGAGTGAGGGGGTTGAGTGGCAAAGATGAGGTGGAGGACTTGTGTCCATGGTGTGGAAACCTCCTTCAGCCCAGCTCCTGTGTCCCAGCTCGATGTGGGTGGTAAAATGCATATCTGTAAATCTGCTTTGTAAGGAGGGAACACAATCAAGATGCAAAATTGGGAAATACCAGAGCAAGGGACAACCCTGCAGCCCTGTCCCATCTAATTATGCAGTCCCACACTGTTTTTCCACAGGTTTCCTCTCATCTTGTGCATAAGACGGACACTGCTCAGATAATGAGCAGCTATTCCTTATTTCTTATTCTCCTCATCTCTCAGTGAATAACCCTAGGTCTTATTTGCTGGATACTGCCCTGAAAACAGAATTATTCATTTTCTCCCCCCCCCTTTTTTTTAATGTAGCACTAATTGCAACAGTATCAAAGTTTGTCAAAACCTGTAATCACTCTGGGTTTGTCTCCATTTAACTGATGCAGAATTGAGCCATGAAGGAATCATTAAAGGTGTCCTCCAGTTTTGGCCATTTCTGGCTTTTCTGCACCCTTAACATTATTATACAGTGCTTTCTGTGTTCCTTGTACCCCTCACCATTTGCCTCTGGCTGAGCCCAGGCTTTCTTCAAGTCATGTGCCAGGGGTGTCACTCACAAACCCAAAAATAAAGCTTAGATGTCAGGGATCATTAGTAAAAGTTTGGGATATATGAATCACCCATCACCAACTGTCTTCACCCAAAAAGTATTTCACCTTCTGCAGCCTCATTCTCTGTGCACCTTCTGTCTGACACAAATGCCAAAGAGCCCTTTAGAAAGGTGACACCTTCCTGATTCATCCTTAAGACAGCTCCACCCTACACAAGGAAGACGGAAACCATGGGGGCAGAGGTTAGGAGAAAGGGAACATATATGATCATGCAATTAAAAATTGCATCATAAAACATCCACTTATGCCTGGCATTTTCTAACTCTTCACCCTGATATTTACCCAATGCAGTTTCCATGTGTATACCACCAACGTGCATATGACTAATGCTACATGACTGTCTTTTACTTAACCTCATGTTGTTAATTCCCTCTAAGAGTTCAAGATAAACTGACTGCAGTTAATCATTTCTCTTTGCACCTTTTCAGAGTGACCCAGATTGACAAATAGTCATAGAATCATAGAATGGTTTGGGTTGGAAAGGACCTTAAAGATCAACTAGTTCTAACCCCCCTGCCATGGGCAGGGACATCTTCCACTAGAGCAGGTTACTCAAAGCCTCATCTGGGACCAGTACTATTCAATATATTCATCAATGACCTGGTTGAGGGAAGAGTACATTGTCAGCAAGTTTGCTGAGGACACAAAACTGGGCAGAGTGGCTGACACACCAGCAGACTGTGCTGCCATCCAGCAAGACCTAGACAGGCTGGAGAGTTGGGCAGGGAGAAATTTAATGAAATATAACAAGGACAAGTGTAGAGTCTTGCATCTGGGAAAGAACAACTCCAGGTACCAGTATAGGTTGGGGGCTGACCTGTTGAAAAGCAACATAGGAGAAAGGGTCCTGGGGATTCTGGTGGACAGCAGGATGACCATGAGCCAGCAATGTGCCATTGTGGCCAGGAAGGTCTAAATCTACCTTCTTTCAGTTTGAAACCACTACCCCTTGTCCTATCACTACACTCCCTGATAAAAATTCCCTCCCCATCTTTCTTGTAGGCCCCCTTTAAGTACTGGAAGGCTGCTATAAGGCATCCCTGGAGAATTCTCTTCTTCAGGCTGAACAACCCCAACTCTGTCCTCATAACCCAGTCCCTGATCATCTTTGTGGCCCTCCTCTGGACCCACTCCAACAGGTCTATGCCTTTGTTACACTGGGAGCTCCAGAGCTGGACACAGTACTGCATGCGAGGTCTCACCAGAGCAGAGCAAAGGGCCAGAATCACCTCCCTCGACCTGCTGACCACGCTTCTTTTGATGCAGCCCAGGATCTGCTTGGCTTTCTGGGCTATGAGCACACATTGACAGTTCATGTTCAGCTTTTCATCCATCAGTACCCCCAAGTCCTTCTTCACAGGGCTGCTCTCCATCCACTCATTGCCCAGCCTGTATTTGTGCTTGGAATTGCCCTGGCCCATGTGAAGAACCTTGTACTTGGCCTTGTTGAGCTTCATGAGTCATGGGAGTAGATGTGAACTGGCCAGGCAGCTTTTGAATGCAAAACCAAAAATACGACCCTGTGTCAAAACCATATGCTGAGGCTGGGGAGGGAATTTGTATCCTATTTGCATCTCTCTGTATGCCAGCTTTGCCCAGAATAAATGCCTTCGTCCACATGAAAAGCTGCACCTGATTATTTGCCCTCATGCGATAGGGTGGTAAAGAAAGTTTTATACATTGGGTGTGACTTTTACAATGTGTTGCAACTCATTTTTAGAACTATGTGTCTGCATATGCCAGTAGGTACTCTGTTTTAAATCACTCCTGCACATTTACTCTTGGTATTTGCATTCTTGTTGAATGTAGATTTTCTAATTAGAAAACACAGTATTATTATTAAGGTAGATTGTCAGGTAGATTAAGAAGAAAACATTAAGAGAAAAAAAAAATATTGACATTTCTTTATCCTTCAATCAGTTCTTTTCAAGTTCTAACTACGTATTTTTTTGCTTAGAGCACCACATTTTTGTCACACGTGTCTGGGTTTGTGGATTTTTTTGAAGATCCTCTTAAATGGCTGATAACAGTGTTCTGATGCTTCAGAAAACGCAAGGGGAAGGAAACATCAGCCAAATTTTCAACCCTCTCACACAGATGTCAGAAACTCCTTTCACCAGGTGAGCCAGCATTTCTCCTGAATACAGCAAAAAGAGAAGGGAAAGGTGGCAGAACAGGCAGGTGACTGAGATTATATTGCATAGGGTCAGATCCTCTCTCTGCTGGCATAACTCCTGAGACTCAGCAGAGATAAACTACTGAGATACATGCAACTGAGTCCCAGACTTCTTTATGAGAATGACTCATGGTAATATGGGAACATCACAGATGCACAGAAAGATGGTAATGTTGTTTGGGAGGCCATCAAAGGCTGGAAAGCAACAAATACCAAAGGAAAAAAAAAAGGAAAAAAATAACACTTTTCAATCTGGACAGAAAAGAGAAAGTGTTTCTTTACATATTTTTTTTTTTCTGTGTGTGAAAAGTATGTACACCATTAAATCAGCTTGAGCCATTAATTTTTCCCGGGAGATATCACTCACAGTACAAACAGGGAGATGAAATAAAGCTACGTTACCTATTAAGTATGTTGCAAAAGAATTAGTGTCAAGACCAAACCCAAAGGCAATGAAATGGAGGGCAGAGACTCGGCACTGCAAACTTGTGCTCTACCACCAACCTTGAAGGAACCGTGCCAGTTTGTATTGGGTTAGGAACGTGGCCACTCCTTTGTGTATGTCATGCTCCAGGCAGCGCAGAATAAGGACTAAAAATTAGGAATTCTTTTAAACTCTCACTTCTAGATATTAACTGGTAAATTCTTACCAGAGATGATGCCTTTGTAGACGAGCCATGGAGATTTTTAGCAAAGAATCAGAAATATTTGCACTGGTGTCAATGAACAAATCCAAAATCAAACCAAACTAAAACTCAAAAAGAGGTATTGGTTCATGGCAATTCATAAAACAAGAAATCTTAGAACTATTTCAAATGCCTAAGGAAATGGTTGAAGATTCCCATAAGCAAAAATTAATGCTAAGCATTTACATTCACTTGACAGAATATACCTACTCTTCTGCTCCATAAAACCAGAGTGCAGGACTTAACCTGCAACCCCCAGTGAGGTCTGGTGTGTGTTACTTCCCAGCTCTGGCGATGCTCAGAGACCTGCTCTGGAATGCAGAATGAAGTGTATGGTGGGGTCTGTGGGCTGAAGGGAAATCATTATTACATAGCAATCAATACTGAGCATCTTGCACGGCTTCTCAGCTTCTCTGACATCCTACCATAGCTATCAGAGGTTGGGATATTTTTTTTTTCTGATTTGAATAAGGTCATTGTATTGTGGGTTTTTGATTTGAATTGATTTTCTTCCTTTTATGACAATGACAACACTGCTAAATTAGCCAGTGGCAGTGAAGCCTCAATATACATCATTTTAGCACCTGAGGACAAATGCACTGATGGTGGGAGTGAGTATTATTCTCTCACAGTTATTGCGTCTGAAAGTGCAGTATTTTGAATTAATTTATTCCGTATGTTTTATGGGTTTTTTAAGTGTAGGAGTGAATCAAGGAGCAGGGAGTGGGATCAAGTGCTTTCCTCCTGTATGTTGATAAAGAGAATAGACACAGTCCTGCCAATGCCAGACTTGCAAAGGCAAAGACTTTTACCATTCCCAGGTGGTCCTAGAGATGGACCTTCTGGACACAGCTTGGGCTGGGCCATGATGCCAAGAACCTTCTGCCAGAGAGTAATGGGCTTCACTGAGTCTCTAAGAGATGCACAAGGTGGAAATCTGGCTTAAAATTTTCCTGTCAAATCTTTTCCAGATTGCTTGCTTCCAAGATATCTTGGTCAAAACATGTCAGTCTCAGACTTTCCTCCAGTATTCATCACGGTTTTCAGTACCTTCCCCGACCACTCAGTGGATTTCCCAGGACTAGGGGCTCTGCGATTTCCTGAGGAAATTCACCCACAGGGTCCCTTCGCCCCAGCAGTTCTCTGGTGGAAAGGAAAGGACATAACATGGCAAGGTCGTGGCTCTGGTCCTTTGGAGCTCGCAGGTCCTTTGGTTTGGTACTGAGGCTCTCAAGCAGTGTCTTGGTACCTCCCCAGGAGGGATGAAGACCTTCGTATGCTTTCTGTAGTCAGGGCTTCACAGGGATCTAGTTGATGAGTTTTTTGCTGGCACTGGGGGTTACAAACACCCTAAAGAGTGTAGGTAAGGTCCTGGTGTTCAGGTCTTGGAGGGAATAGGCCAGTAGGGAAATAGAAGTTTTCCAGTTCAGCAGAGAGATTTCCACTCTGGCCTCGGAAACCTCTTTGTGTTGGCTCCCTGCCCAGCTCTGAATCGTCTTCACAGACTTGCAGAAATACTGTTGAAATAACACACTCCCGTGGATAACACCCTATAAACTTCTGCTGCGTTCTCCCACTGCACTTACTGAGAGACGAGAAATGTTAATGCCTCGAGGACGTCCTCTTAATTGCGTGGCTTCTGTCCAATGGAAGCATATGTACAAATTAGCTGTGATTGCCGGTGCGCACAGTGGTAGCGCTGCTCGGGAAGATCTCCACTGCTATTAACGCAAATACAGGAGGTAATTGCACAAAGAACTCAGCCATGGTTTGGTATTAATCCTCAGGCGCAAGGCATAAGGATTTTCTGGCTTGACTGTAACGCAAAAGAAAACGTGGTAATAATAATAGAGTCCTCCAGCCAGCTGATTATGAGAGATTAATTAATACCTAGCGCATTGTGAGTATATTCCATACCTTATGCAGGAAGGCAGAAGAAAGTGGAAAGATATTTTGGTGAATGAGCAAGTAACAGTCAATGAGGAACAGGTGAAAAGTGTTGAGTTATTTCTGTATTATTCTTAATGTGATTGTTCCTAGTTCCCCAAGGCCATGGATGCCTTAGAAATGAATTGAAAAAAAATTGAGGGGAATAAAGAAAAAAACCAATGGTTGCCAATCTGAAGCAATGCCGCTCTTGTACTCATGAGTCTTATCTTTATATGAGTGTGTAAGTATGCAGACAACCTCCTTCACCAGCAAATTCACAAAGCACCGGTGCTCGCCTTATACCAGTGCTATATGAAAGTTGATTCAGTCCTAAAGTTTGTTTATTCCCCTTTGAAACTGCTATTCTGAGCTGGACAGGAGGAGTTTTTTCTGGGGATTTGTTTGAGGGACCAGGTAAGGCAAGCAGTGAGCACTGATACTTGCATTCTTGCCAGGTGATGGCTGGACCATCCTCCAGGTGAGAAAGCAAACTCTTCTCATGTCATGTCATGGTCTGAAGCTCTTGGTGCCAAAGGTTTGGTGGTGTCGTCAGTGGCAGCCTTTTGCCCACTGGGAAAAAAAGCACAGGTTGCTCTTGTGTTTTATGCAGCTCAACAGAGCTTTGATAATACGGTTTGAAGGCTGGTTAGCAGCTGTATTCATCTGTAATAAGACAGCTACAGATTCAAGGTATGCAATTATTAATGTGGTCACTGGCAAAGTAGGTGCTCAGGAGGAAAAAAACAAGGAATCTGCCAGGCAATTGCAAGAAAATAGAGCCAGATGAAACATAATCCCTGAAAGGTAGGTGCTCTGAGAAGGGAAAGGTGGGTGTGAGCTCCTGAGGATTGCTGGATTCAGAATCACTTGTAGTTGAACCTCCCCTGACATGCTTGTTGCTTCCCTGGCCTTAGGGAAAGTACTTAAATCTCTCTTTTTATCTCCCTCAGTTTTCTAAATTGAAGTTGTAATATCTGCCCACCTACTCACCTTTCAAAAGAATATTCTGTAGCTCTGTCTGTTTGTAAACTATTTAGGAAATAGCATGTGCTCTCAGTACAGAGCAAAATTTATTGTAAAGTTGGGGCTGGAAGACGCTGGGGCTCAGAGACAAAATAAGCACATTTGCACGGTTTGTGGCAGGAGTCTGTCCAGACTGTTCACAATACTTCCAGCGTGGGAGATTTGAGCCTCAGGTGAGCAGCTCCTCTCCCAGTGTTCAGCTAGACTTATGGTGAAAGAGAGTTTCTTCATGCCCGCTTCATTTCTCTCTGCAGCGTAAACCAGATTGTCCTTCTCTTGCAATTAATCCCAGCCCTTTCTGTGACAAACTGTTTTACAGCCCCTCAGGCTTCTCTTTTCTGGATCATGGAAATTTACCTCATTTAACCTTTCTTCAGTGGTCAAGTTTTCTAAACTGTAATCATTCCCATTGTTGTCTTCTAGCAATTGTCCAGTAATTTCTTAGGAGGTGGTGTGCAATTGTGGACACAACCTCCAGGTCATGAAGTTGTCTGCTACCTTTTGAACACGACCCTCTGATGAGACCCGCCTTTAAATCTTTATTATTTTTCTTGTCAGTAGAGCATCATTCTTTTAATTCATGTGCAGTTTGGGATTCAAAACACTACAATCTCAACTATATTCTACCTGGCAGAGAGGTTTATCCTGCTGGTAAGCTGCTGCCTTTTATTGTTGTGAAGCCTTTCACGTCTTTTCAAACTCACCAATTTCCAATATTTTTCTCTCTGCAGGTATCCACATGCCAATTTTTATTGGCAAAATGTAAAATTTTACAGAAAATGTCACTATTGCAACAGGTTTACTTTAGTCATCCTATTAAAATTAATATAAAAGTCCTGCCATAAAATGCTTTAAAACCCCATATGTAGAATATTAATCTCAGTTGCATTTTATAGAGTTTTAGAGAGACTCCAACAAAACCTGATGAATTTAGGGCTAAATCTCTAGCTTGTGTAACTTGTATCTGCTTTGACTTCATTATATCTGTACCAATTGACAGCAAGTGAGGAGCCAGCCTTTAATCTCCACTGCAAGCCATAGGAACTGTGCTTCTCAGGGCTAACTGAGACACTGTACACCTTGGACCAGATCTTCTCATACCTTGAGAGCCTTAGGCGTGCAAGGGGGAGCAACATAAATGATGGGAGGAGATGGCTTCTTTGCATCTCTGAAGTGTGACCTGGATTTCTCTTTTTCCAGGACAAGTAATAAAAAGCTGGCACAGAAGTGCTGCAAAAACTCCTCCTTTTCTCAAGTGTGAAATAACAGAAGTATCTTCCAACTCCTCATGTAACTGCTCACGTTAGGCGCTGATATTTGTGCTCACCATCAGATGCATGTCTAGCTTGTTGCTAAAGACCAACCCCAAATCCCCCACCAAGGTTGGTTGCAGACCTACCTGTTATGCTTTCAGTAGCTCCACCACACTCAACAACAGCAGGAGTCAATATTCAGTCTTTGATCCAAACCCAAACTTCTGCTTGGCTTGCGCTAAGGCATTGTCGTGCTGGGACTCACACTCCTTGCTGGATAATTAAGGGAAAAGATGGACACAGTTTGGTAAATCACCCATAAATTAAGCCCAACACAACGGCTCTTGGCAGGCTGCTAGCACAACACTTAACTGAGGAAAATTTGGCCCTCAACATGGTACCTTGTGAATCTACCACTTACCTTGCATATTGACTATTTGCTAATCAGGAAATGTACTTTAGCAAGTTTGTTCCTGTATAAACTCCTCAAGCATGCAAATGTCTTAAAGCAGGCTACATTGCTACCAATTGTATTTTTAATTGCTGTGTTTAGAGAGTCTCATTGATCTAATCAGAGCTAAAGAAGTCCCCTGGTACTTCCCATAGTAAAGTTTACTTAGGACGTGTTACTTTCATTTACTGTAAAGAAACCTTCTGCTGTGCTGTCACCGGTCAAACGCAATGCCAGTGAGCGGAGGGGGATGCTCTGGGCTTTAATAAATCTACTGTTGTTCCTGCAGTTCAGAAATCCCATCACCCGGGTGGTAGGAAAGCAGCTGGTGACATTATCAGTAATTGCTTAATACTGTCATTGCATTTGCTTACAAGGAAAAAAGCCACAGACTATCAATCAGCTGGCAGAATATTCATAGTCTATGATAATAGCAGGTGCTTTTTGAGTGTCATGGCAACAGTCACACAAGCAATGTGATCTTGTACTTGAGTACTTCCTGCTGCATCCCTGATAGTGTCCATATTGCTCCATTAATTTTGTGCTCTTTTTAAAAAAAAAAAAATCAATCTCATCTGTGTTTGGGAAGTGTGCAAAGTAGACAGCACCGTCTCCCAGAGCCTCCCAGTGAGCAGGACCTCTTGGGGTATCTGTAGAGCATCTGTAATTCTTCTGTAGCCTCAATTTGTCCTGTAGTGGACCCAGCATTTTAGGAATTATGTCTAGATTATTACAGCAGGTAATCTCTGAAATCAGATTTGAGACTGGCTTTTCTGAAAAAGATTTAGAATAATCTCATTAAATAATTTGTTGAACGGGCTTTTCAGACAAGGGGAAATAAATTGTTTTGTCTAAGACACATCTGGACTTGACCAATTCTCTGTGCCAGTGGCCTCTGGTTTTCATGGCTTTTAAAATCCAGAAAACATTGTGAGCCTTTAGACTTCTGCATTAGAAAATCATCCAGTATTTTCTGTATCAAGTCCATAACTTTTGAACATCAGTGGCATCTATTTTTAGAAAGGGCTGCTTGGAGGTCTGCAGCTGATGGGTAATCTGCTCTATCTGCTAGTAAATTGTTCTAGATATTAGTAACCATTCTTCTGGAACAACATCAACAACAACACCAAGACAACACAATAAAATGACACAGGAAAAAGCCAAGATCCTTATTTGAAGTCTGAATTTGTTTAGCCTTGACTGTTGTCCCTTAGAGAGATCATTATGAATTTTGCTTCAGCTTGAAGAGCTGAGTTCTGTACAAGTTTCTCCTCGTGCAGGGGCTAATAAGCTGTAATTGAGTTATCCTTTAACCTTCCCAAGGATAAACTGCTTTAGATAAATTGGTTTAACAAAAGTGAAAATTTCTGCTGGGACACAGGTGTCTCCACATGTGTTAGGCAGCTTCTAGACCACCATTTGACCTCCATTGTGTTTCATCTGAAGACCATTTCTACTCCCACGAGGACCCGAACTGCAGGTTTCCAAATGAGTATTCTCTGACAAGAGGGTGAACCAGGAACAGACTTAGAACCATTTATTTACACTGCTTGAACCAACAGCCCAGTTCAGCCATCACCCCCCACAAATGATCCCTGCTAACGCAAATTTGCTATCTCAGTCTGCTTTCCAAATGTATGAAAAGTATTTTAACTACTTCGGTAATTCTGTTGCAATATCTTTTTTATTTTCCTCTTTCTTAAAAGAAGAAAAGGGAAAGACAGTGTTTGATCAGGAAAGTAAGGGGAATAAGAACCCTGGTCTACCCTGAAGGAAGACAATCCAACTTCTAGTTTCACCGTTTCTTTTCATTCCCAACCCTATTAGAATGACTGAATGTTTCCAGGGATGAGACTTCTTACCACCTTTCTGGGCAACCTGAGCCAGTGTCTCACCACCCTCTCTGTAAACAATTTCTTCCTTCTCCACAGTCCAAATCTCCCCTCTTTTAGTTTAAAACTATTACCCCTTGACCTGTTGCAACAGGACCTCCTGGAGCCTTCTCTCCTCCAGACTGAACAACCACAACACTCTCAGCATTTTCCTTATCTTGTTTCTTAATTTAATCCTCGCATGCTCGAGTTTCTTGATGATCATGGTGGAAATAATGGTGATGTTGTGGGCACTTGGTCCATCTATGTAGGCATGGTCACACGGGGGCAAGTGACTGCTCACAGGATGATGCCCAAGGACTTGGCTGCTCCTCTGCCAATGGTTTATTTGGTTGTATTATTTATAATGTGCTTTGATAGGCTCGTTTACCGGGAGCTAAGTAATAGCAAGGCCTTTGAGGGTTGGATGCTTGTCAGATGCTACTACATTAAGTCTACAACTGAAAATCACACTGCCTGGCTTCAAAGAGGTTTGGCTGGTGTAAATGAACCTGTATTTTAGAAGTTCTGGAGCAGATGTCATACTTTGCCCTGGAGAGCTCATTACTGCTCAAATGTATGCACAGATTTTGCCACATTACTGAAGTAGCGGGGTCCCTCTCCCCCACAAAGCAGGATTAGCTGCTGGTGTCTGTAGTTATTTTTGTCAAAAACCTTTTGAAAGCCTGTGTGACGAGAGAAAGAGGGAAAGTTCAGAAAAAGCCACTATCTGCCTTTATTAATTACAGGATGATTAATTATTTAATCTGCCCAGATATTTGTATGCACAACTCAACTCATTCTCATTTATCAGGCTTTCAGCACCATTAATCAAGGGAAGTTTTAAATGTGAAGGATTTAAGGTGTTGCATGGCAATGACCCCTCTGTTACCCCAGCTCTGGGGCCATTGATCGCAGCAAGGGCTGGCCCTGCCTCCTGCTTATGAGTTCCTGGTGTTTGGGCCATTCAGTGATTTGCTTCAGGCTCCTTCAAGGCTACTTCTCCAAATTTCTTTACTAAGTTTGAAATCCACCGTGGGCTGAAGTAAAAGCACAAGATAGATAGACAGATAGCAAGGGAGGGTCTGGAAATGGCACTGTCTTAGGGCAGCTGAAGAGAAGTTGCCCCACTTCAGCTGAGATTGTGATGGTCCCTCTTCTGGGAACATCTTCTGGGATGGTGCACATTTATCTGGAGCACTGGATGATGCTTTAGCTTAACCCTCTTCCGTCATGGTTCATTACCTTGGGAAGTACACGCAAGTTTCCAACATGCACGCAGTTGCTCAGGAGGTGCTGGGTAATTTGTCATGCTGCCACAGGGCTGATCATATCTGCTCAGATCCTGGAATACACACATGCAAGCAGAAGTCATTTTCCTACCTTTGTTAAACTCCTTGGTGAGATCCAGGTCTGGGGTTCAGGAGAGAGAAGAATAAGCATGCATGGAAAATAAAGCATCCTGCTTTGCTAGGGTACTCTTCTCCAGGTAAGGGTGTGGGGAAGAGGTAGGTGGACGTTAGCTCCAACCTGAGCACATACTGGTTTTTCCTTTTTTTATTCTCCACCTTCTGCTTAGGACTTGGCAAGTGCCAGGTTATCAGACTGCAGTTGCCAACTCCCATAATTTTAGAATCATTTTAGAAGGAACCTTATGTTATTGGAATTGCACTTAGATCCTTAGCTCCCGGAGTCAAGTTATACTGGAAGTTACCTGCCAGATTTCATTTTAAAGCAGAATTTAGTTTTGTAATTGCTAGAAGAAGCTTAACAGTAAAACCCAAAGGATTAGTGCAGGCTTAAAAGTCAGATGGCACATACAAACTTTAATTTTTATTTTTCATGTACTAGTTTTTCCTGATTTATGATGAATATCAATGACTTAGGGTATACAGAAATATTTATAAACAATTGGGCCAAGATACCTGGAGCACTTGCCCACTCCTTCTTCGTGGAAGAAGCTTCTATTGCTGAGGTGGTGTATACCTCATGCTGGCATTGCTTTCCTTGCCACTGTGTGGCCATAGCTGGCACTGGCTTTGTCAACCTCTTCTACTCACTCTTGTGCAGCCACTTCAAGACCTGGTTCAGAAAAATAAAATAAAATTAGTGTCCAGATTTGCCTGTGCTGCACTGAAGGTAAGTAGTCCTTGCATTTGTAATTAAATCTCTGTTCAAAAAATGTAGTTGAATAGAAAGGAAGTCTTAAAGATCTATTCAGCTTTTATTTTAGACTAAGGGAATTGGTGGCAGACTAGAGTGGTAATCCTTGTTCCAACCCTGGCTGGCAGAACACAGACATGCCTATGGTCTTAAGTGCACCTGCTCTGCCATCCTCACACAGATTTCTGTTATTTGAGAAAAGAGAAGAGCCTCGGACTCATTAGCCATAGCAGTATCCTGCACCTTAAACATTGCCAGAAAGCTAATTTCCAGGCGTGATGCTAGTAGCAAAAAAAGTATGTCCTGTCTGTCAGGAGGAACAAGGATGATTTTCCCTTCCAAGGAGGGTTAAAGATTACCTTTAATTAGTGTATGGACATCGAGTGAGGTGTCTTCCTAGCATAATGATCAGGGAAGGGTGGCTTGTGTCAGCCAGTGACACTGTAGCCCACAGAACCCCATTACAAATGATTCCTGGGGCTTTACTATGCCTTATTTTATTTTAGACTTCTCCTTTGTAAGGAGAATCTCTCTCCTTCTCCCGCACACACCTCGTTTTCAGGAATGACTGGGCATTAGCCATTATTGATTGCAGGGTTATTTCACTACCCAAGTATCACCTCAGTACCCAAGCAAAATGCTCAGAGCTGTTAAGATGTCATGCAGGCAATGAAATGGCTACTACAGGTATGTACAGACAAGACCTGATCTCCAGCAGACACCTGAATATAGGCTCTCACTCCCTCACCGTTCCCTCCAGTACCTCACAGTAAAAGTGGCCAGGGACTATTTCTGCAGATCAACTGCCATCTTGTGACTCCAAACCCTCACCTAGCCCACAGTGGTTTTTGTACAACCATAGAAGAAAGAACATAAAATCAGGATTTATCATATAGTGAGACACCAAGGTAGGAGCCAAGTGATTGGAATTCTCTTCCTATTTCTCCTGCAATTTCTGGCAAGCCACCTAATGTCCCAGTTTTCCATTCCTGTCAAAGCATGATAACACTCTTTCTCCTAATCTCTATTTTATGTAGGTAAATTTTCTTCTTCACTCTCTAGAGTCCACCTCTTATGTGAGTGCCTCATTAGTAGAACCTAATTTGAGCTGAAAACTGCCAACCAATGGATAGGCACCAGAACATGGCTGTGGAATATTTTTTGTCCTCCCTTTCCTTTTTGTGTCTCATTGATGGACTTGTGAGTCATAGGACTCACCAGCAGAGCCTCTTCCCATCATAAAGCTCTAATTGCAAATTAACCTTTGTTTGATTCCTTGTAAAACCGTTATTCTCCCTGTAATTGAAAAAGAAGGGAGCACAGTAACAAAGCACCTATTTATTGCTCAGCTTTCTCTGGAATGTTAAATGTTATGTTATCAACTGCTGCCTAACTTGTGAACCAATTTAAAATAGTTCTTTGAATAATGTAAGTACAGAGGATTCTCAGGGATTCTATAAGTAATAATTGGACTGCCAAGATACTTTGACATCTTAGAAACACTGCTTTTGCATGGAGCTAGTACAACATGTTTTGAATTTTTAACATTAATACACTTTCATAGTAATGAGAAAGAAAATTTAACAGTGCTTGTAGCTAAATTATCTTTTGCTATTAATCACTTCTATACACTGGCATCAATTCACTTCTCCTAGAATGTTTTAAATACTGAGGACCGTTTGTGCAATATCTTTACATGCAAAATTCTCAGTGAAATCATTTGAGATTTTTATACACCATCAGCTTGCAAGACATGAATAATCTGATTTAAAGCCTTGTGTAACAGTGGGAAGCCTCCTATTTGATATCAACTATTTTTTCATCCAGGCATAATTGAAGAGCAGAGATATTTTTTCAGTTCTTTCATGTGAAATAGTTTTTCAGTTCTTTCATATGAAAGTCCCAATAGATGCCAATAAACAGAGCATGCCAGTTGTTCTGGAAAGATCAGAAAAAAAAGCTTTTAGTTAGTAGGGAGTAATAATCAGTATTTTCCTGCGCCTTTTTGTAGACTTAAGTCAACATGTTTGATGATTAAAAACATCTGTGGGAGCAAGTTTTGAGTCTAGCGAGGAGAAAAGAAATATTCTGACTCTAAGTACTCCCTGTAATAAACAACTCTTTTCCTGAGTCTATAATGGACTAGATCAATAAAACAATTGACGGTAACCATGGGAGAAGAAGAATAACAGCCTCGTTTAGCATTTATAGACTGCCGCTGCTGAAAGACTTTCTAAATGCTTTAATTAAGCATCACAACAACAGTATGATGTACAATACAGGGAGAGTTATTATCTGTATTCCACAGATGGAGATCAGCACAAAAAGGCACCCTCTCCAAGGTCACATAGTGAGTCTTTGGCAAAGCCAATAGTGGCAGTCACGTTATTTCACCATTTACTCCAAACTATGGAGGACATACCATCCTCTCTATGTGAACATAGTCATTTATAGGCCAACCTTGAGAGATCCCTGTAGGTAGAAGTCCAGATGAAAAATAGGACAATAGTAGAATATAGTCAGCATGTCATTAGAGGAGCGGTGAGCAAGTTCTGGAGGTACAGGAAATACCCAACTCCTACCAGATCTCTGCAAATTGGTTGGGAAGGTTCAGTTCTCATATACCTTTCAACATCTCCTTTTTTTTCCAAATTTCCTGGTTTTGCCTGAATGTGAAGGATGTTACTAAAGACATGGATAATAGAAGTCTCTGTTGGTTGCATTTCCATGAGGTTCTAGTCAGGCTTGCTGCAGAAAAGCTCTCCAGTGAGCCTGGTTTTATATACTCCACCTTGGCACTGCACACTGGGTGTCCTGGGTGACTCTCAATGGCTTTAGGTGGAATATCCATGTTTTCAGAGAGGCATTTTAGTGCTCTAAACACCACCAACTATGGAGAGACAGCTTCACTGATAAATCAGTGTCATCAAATTCTGGAAATACAAATGAAAGAAACCCTAGTATCAGGGAAAGGGTGTTTCTTCTGTATGCAAAACTTGTAGCTTGACTTCTGAAGTCACTGTCCAAGAAGTTGTACAGAAAGCCATTGCAATTTCTCAGATTTGAGAAAGGACTTAGATATCTTCACTGGAAAGTTATTCTGCTTTGGGTACTGAGACTCTCTGTGTGGTGTGAGGCAAGAGTGGGAAAAATCAGAACAGAAACTTGGAAAACAGGCTGAATGAGGAACCACCTGAAGTCAACACTTTCAGAGTCCTATTCAGACATCACAAATCCCACCTACGTGTTCCTAGTATTTTTGTGTTTGGCTCCAGGTTATCAACATGCTTGGCTTGTAAGAACCAATAGGGACACTTGGTAGTCCCCAAAGTGTGATCCCATGCAGCTAGCCAAGAGATAATGCAAAAGACAGGGAGTTTACACCCTGAAATTTAATCTATAAGTAATTATTTGCAACCTTCCCTTCAACACTCAGGCAGGGAATTTTTAAAGAGAAATATTACAGATGTGAAAGTATCACCCCTCTTGTCTTACATTGTTATGGTCTCCTGAGAAAAGAGGGAGCAAGGCTCAGTTTTCATCTGTCATCACCTCATCATTGAGGTGTCCCAACTTCATAGCTCATCTCCCAGGAGCGTGGTCTGGCCTGGCCGGAGGTGTCTTCAGAAAGCACCCAATCTCCATCGTCCCTGGTCAGGCCCTCCCACCACATTTGCCTGGACAGAAGGAAAAGATTCAAGATCTTCTTCCAGGACCTCCGCATTATTTTATCCAATGATGTTCAGCACAGAGTGCATCTACTCTGGGGATTTAGAAGTAAAATTGCAAGGCATATAGTTCTAGATGCTAGATCGGTACGTAGCAAAACTGGGCTCCATCCCCAATGGGAGTTTTTCTGCCTCTTTGATTTTCTTTATTCCTTGTCCTTCCATAGCCCATCTGTGAAACACGTCCGGTGCTCTTTCTTTCTCTATCCCCTCTGTCTTACTGAACTAAATAGTAGCTTCTTCCTTGCTTTACTGTTGGCACATTGTTGTTGAGTTGGATAAAGGGAGTGATGTGTTATGAAAATAAATAAGAATTAAGCACTTGCAAATGCAGCATAGCAAGTCTGCCAGGGACCGGAGCCTTCTTTCTGCACTGGCCTTTCCCAGGCTGCCTTCATTTACAGCTTCAGGTCCTTGACCTTAGTTGGGATTAGAAGCTGTGGAGGAAACACCTATGAATGTACTTCTGTGTATGCAAAGATGTTCTTCCAGGCTAAGATCCGAGAACCCACTCATCAGGTGCAGCATGAGCCATAAGACATTTATTTATTCAAGGATGTTTATGGCTTCTTCCATTACAAGCACATATGCGCCCAGAGAACTGAACCTTGGTTGCTTTTCTATATCACAGACTCATCTCTGGGACATCAAAAATGAGTTTCCCTTGGAACTATGAAATAACTACAGGTCAAATACCTTGGCCATGCCAGTGCATCCTCTGCAGAGCTGGAAACTTGGGTCTTTCAGAGTGGAATTTGACCTTTCAGGCTTAAGATACGAAAAGGAACACAGTCTCTTTACTATGGTTAAGCACAGATCCTTCCCACTGCTTCAGAGGGATCATCTGTTTGGCTTGTCTTGAAAACCTTTACAGACTAAAGGCAATCTCTTCCACAACTTTATGCCCTGGGACCAGCCTCTGGTTCAAGAAACTGTTTATTGATGGAATTTCGGCTAAAATTTGGTACTGAGTTTGGCAGACGTCTTTCATCTTCTCTCATCTCAATTAACAATTGCTTGGACTCATCATGCATTTATTCTCTTGCTTGATATTCTGCCACTTGTAACAGCATATGAGTCTTCAGACCACATCCAAAGCCCTCCATTGTGTCATGTAGTCATAACCTGGGCTATGAGCCTTATAGCTCCCTGTCCCTGACCAGACCATGGAATACCTCACGTGGCAGCTGTGTCCAAGCAGTTGAAGTCCCATCCTTGCTGTTGAATCCACAAGAAGTTCTTTTGTGCTGGCAGCCTATATTTAGAGAGAGAGAAGAGAAGCTGATGGGGGATTTCTATTTCCCATGTATTTTTATGCGAGCAGTGTTTGGAGTAGATTGCATTTACAAGTATCCTAATTGTCTGGAGTGCTTTTACCAAAGTGTGCCTAGTAAAAATGGCCTTTTGCTTTCCCCTCCACAACATTTTCAAATAACACAGGGCAGAGTGTGTATTTTATCTTCAAGAAAACAGCCAAGGGATGGAATTTTAAGCAGAGATTTTTGCTGTTTGGTTTTCTGTTGCTGTTATTGTTGTTTAGTTGGGTTTTTTTTATTTATAAGCTACTCTTTAGGGTTGGAGAAATGTTTTGACAGAGAGGAAAGAGATGATAATAGATAATGGAGTAATCCATTTGTTGTGGCTGCGTTACCACTGAGATTTGTATACATTGGAGACTGCTAATAAAAACTGAGCCATTTACACATAATTTAGTTGATTGAGTTAGTTCTAACTCTTTCACAGCTGCCTCTAAAGTGCATAGTTACTTAAGGTTATCATTTTGAGAAGGTTTTCAATTTAGATGGATTCCAGAGATGCAGGCTACTATTAGGAGACATTCTGTGCTGTCCTTGTACCATGCTTTATATAATTAGCACATACTTAAACAGTACAGATATTTAATAATCCCTCTGTGTGTTCCACGTAATGATTATAATTATGCTGCTGGCCTGCCTGTGCAAACCATGCAGTGCTCAACCACACATGGAAACAAAGGTCTTTGTGGGGCCCTTCCAAGCACTGGATCTTCTTCCAGTCCACAGGCCACTCAAATACTGGGAATATTCACCCTGACTGCAGAAAAAACTTGGACTGGGTACATGGGCAACAGGACCTCTAAGCAAAGTTATCTTCTGGCTAAGTCAGTGGTGGCTAAAATAAAATGTTTGCTCCCCAAAATGACTGTTTAGTTTAATTTTTTCCCCCTTTTATTAACTGTTCACATATCGCCAACACACTACATGCTTCTTGGCAGGGAGATTTCTGCAAAGGATTACAGATAAGAGTAAAAGCCTTGAGTGCACAAGCCTCCATGTGCCTACAGACATTAAAAATTAGCCCACAGTCCATCCAATTCATTACACACTTCTCTGCGAGCTACATTTCAGCAGTTGTCTCAGTGGCATTTGAGCCAAAGAAGGACAGCATTTAATAAAAACATTATTTCTTATTAAGATTAATTTCCTATTAGGAGAATCCAGAAAATCAAGCTCAGAGCTGTTAAAAGTAATGCTCTGCAAGTTTGTGTGAAAATTACACATCTTCCAAGTCCACAAGTTATTCATAAACTGACCTACACATTCCTAATGTAAGATCTTGAGATACTTTCCTGGCAGGAATCATACCTTAATAGCAAAATGGTCTAGCAAGCCCCCTCCCTGCCCCCCCGGGTTTATGCTTCCTGGTGCTGGTGACAATACATGGACAGCTGAAAAGTCACATCAGGAGGAAGAGGTGTCTGAAATTCTCAGTGGTGCTCTGTGCCATCTCTTTGAAGTCATTCCTAAGGATAGCCATTTATATTGAAAAACCAGAGGAGCTGTCTCCTTCTCCACAGCTTTCCTTGTTATCAGAGGCAGCAGCATCTCATCACTGAGATGCTCTACTCGAGCCCAGTGTACGGGGCTAAGGCAAGGAGAACACTGACCAAACCTGAGTGACATCCATCACTTCCTACGCTGTTCCTGGTGCCAGATCTCGCAGAGAGATCTCTGTTCAGCCTTCTGCCAGGTGGATGCTGGCCATGGCCAGGGCGCCATAGACTTCTCTTCCCTGCAGTAATGCATTACTTACGCCCAATTATTCACCAAACAGTTTATGCCTACAAAATTCAGTTGGTCAGTTGTTTCTAAGTTGCCTCACTCCCATCACAGATCCCGCTGTGGCCAGAGAAGTCACAGGTATTTTACACCAGTGAAAGACCTGCCCTAAAAATGCCAATATTCCTGATTTACTGCAACAATCTTTTTATTTACTTGTTTTGAAAAGAAGAGTGGCAAAAGCAAGTAACATGGACAATTATTCATGCTAAACTTCTTCAGAGCTCTTAGATATTCAGCACACTCATAAGCAGTTATTAGCTCTTGGAATACTTTTGCACAAAGAGTAATCTGATAATGAATCCTTCAGTTTACCCTGCTGCAATCCAGTCTGCTTCATGAGTTACTCCCTTTGGCATCAAAAGCCTTTCAGCCAAAATGACTTTCATGTTCTTCATTGACAGCCCTTTACTCATTACAGCTTTGGTTGTCTAATTTCATTAACTTAATGGTAAGAAGGAGGACATTGGCACAGTAATTTTCTTTGGAACGATAAAATAGACCTCTGGATAGCTTTCTACTACAGGTTGTTGAGTTGCAAGAAAACCATACCTGCAGGAACAGTATAAAGCTAAATGTATTTTGATGAGTTTTTTTGACAAAACTTAGACCTTTTGTTGCCTCATACAGACATAGAAATGTTTGAGAGCAGGCCCCTTTACAGCTAATGGAGAGACACAGACCATCACTTGGTAGCTTCTGTCCTTCTGTGGCTACAGCCAGTCCATGAGGTGGGGAAGGTGGGATAAATTTCTGTGCTCAGCACATGCAGAGCAAGCTGTACTCTGGATTGATCACAGTTGTTCACTATCTGAAACACCTGAGTCTGCCCTAGGCTCCTTGTATACTCTGCGGGAGACAGAGTATACACACTGGGGAGGGGAGCAGGAGTTAGGCTGAATGTCACGAGTTCTTTTTCCAGTATATTTCTGCTCAACTTGAGACTGAGATCTGTCATGAAACACCAGTGTAAGTCCTTGGCTCCTTTTAAACCTACAGACTGTCACTACCTATGAACTGTGAGTACCTTGAGAGTTAGATTTCAACATCCCACTCAGTGAAGATGGCTTTTATTCTTGGAATGACAATAATATTGAGGTAATAATCACAGAATCACAGAACGTTAGGGGTTGGAAGGGAAGTCCGAAGAGTCATCGAGTAATCATCGAATCCAACCCCCCCTGCCAGAGCAGGACAAAACTAGGGCAGATAATAGAGAGAAGATTTGCTAAAATGCACTATCCCAGAGAACAGAGAAAATGTGTTTCATAGCTTAGCATGTTGCCCATAAGCAGATCTGACAGATTAATTTTCTAACATGGTACACAGGAAACTTGAAATGAGCTTTCCAGTTAAGTGCAGGACACAAAGCGTGTCTCCACAGTGTGTTTCATGAAGGTTTTCAGCTATGTCTCTCCTCTCACTGCTCTTCAGCTTCCTTATTCTGTCTCTTTCCTTTCATGAGATGCATTTACAGGTATAACTGCCAAAAAGAGTGTTTCTGTCTATGTCTGTTGGTTTGACAATGGCATAGTGTGGACAGGGATACCCTGAGATTCTTCTTTTACAACAAAAAATCTTCAGGATCTGAATTCTGGGTTTCAGTCTTGCACTTACAACTTTTTCTAGCTGGAAGAAAAGATGCAAAAATGCTTCAGCACACATGCAAATAGGACACTATAATGGAGTTATCTTTGCATTAAAAAAAAACCAAACTAATTTTCATATCCCAGATGTACAAGACTAGTCAGCATTGACATCCTTGTTCCTGTAAGGTAAAGAATAAGTGGTACACCTCCTCTTGGGAGAGGTCTGACAATCACATTGTCTATCTTAGGGCATGTATGGCTCAAGGTACGAAGTACACACTCAGCTGCTGTACATTGTTTCAGGATAGCAAAGTCTTGCACAGTTCCTAGAAGAACAAAACCCAGAGACCTGGACGTGTTTAACGAAGCACTTAACTTACACTGATTTACAGCAGTTGGCATTGCAGCACTTAAAATTTTACCCTCTACAATAATGACATGAACTGCACATCCCAGCTGAGCACCCCAATGAGTAAGCAGTGACAGCAGATAGTGCAGCAGCAAAATGCAGCTTCTGTGGTTCAGGACATTCAAAAGGAAAAAAAGAAAACCCAAGCAGGAGTCTCCAGAGTCATCAGACCAAGGGCAACCAAAGGTTTTCAAAAGTGCTTGAGATACTGAAGAAAGTGTTTTGCCTAAGTCAGATGCTCAGAAAGTAATGCTGAAAGTGGGTGTAATTTTTTTCCCACCTAAACCTTGTGTGCACAAACATTTGCCAGTCAAATGGTTGCTGATGCATTTAAGTTTCTAGCCTAAGGCACCCGTGGGCTGCAAGTATGGACCTTATTTTCTCTGTATGTGAGGGGGTGTCTGGGACAAAATGAAGAAGTCTACAGCTCACGCCCTTCTTGCTTTGGTATGGTTTTGGTGACCTGCATGTGGTAATGCCCAGGACAACATTCTTGAGTGCCACTGCTGCACATGAAGCCATATGAAGCTGTCGCAGGTATGGCAGCCAGTGTTTCAGCCAGCCCTTCCCTTTGCTGCTTTCTATCCCACCATGGTGACAGATATTTTTAAGGCTGAAAGGTCTGTTTTGTAAATCAAGCTGAGTGGCCCCTTTGTTTGCAGGCAGCAGACAGTTGGCATAGCTGTGATCTGTGTTGCTGGGGAAAGAGAGATTGTATTGCCCCAGTGTGTTACTTGCTCACTGAGGTCAGATTTAGGGCTGTGAAGACTTTGCTCTGAGTCCCTACATAGGTGAGAAGCAAGGATCTCCATCCTGAGACTATGGTCTTTTCTGTAGGAGAAGCTGCAGTGATGTCTGTTAAAAAAAAAAAAATTAAAAATAAAAAAATAAAGCCTCAAGTGCTGGCAAATCCACAATATGACCATGGGAGAGCCCTTCCCCTAGCCAGCATCCCCTCTGGTCAGAAATGAATGCCACATTCCCAGTCCGATGCTGCCTGCCGTATCCAGCTGTTGGGTCTTTTCTCTCAGCCCTGAACCTTTCCTCCCTGCAGACAGTGGTGGGTCAGGATGGTGCTGGCACCTGACACAGATATCATGGTACTCAACTCCTTGTGCTTGCTGAGTAGCTTAGAAAGTTGTCACCGCAAAGTGCTACGGGAACAAAAGTTGTTACCGCTCTGTATTGGAGGACTGAGAAAATTAGAGCTGAGTTTCTGAGTTTTTTTAAGGCTGGTAGCTCTACCTCACTGCCCAGAATAATTTAACTTTGCAGACTATGAAGAGAGAATGCTAAACTGGTTCTGACTGGGAGTTAATCCATTAAATTCCTCCCAAGTATCCAAATGTGTCAATCTTTGGCTGCAGTTTTCGGCTTCTAATAAATTGTCCAGGGACCTAATTTGGGTGTTACTTCAAATGTGAGATGGCAAGATGAGGAAATCAACTGAGCAGTTTATGGCAGAAAATACAGGTTTTCATCTTCATTATCAGCTTCCCCATCTGCAGAATTTGGGATGCACCCATCAGCAGATCAGGAAGTGAGCTGGTCTGGGCAAGGCTGACCTCTGCTTTCCCAGCCTTGGTGACTGGTGTGGGTAAGCTTTGCAGCGTGCAGAGCAGAGCCAGTCTTCCCATGTACAACACAGCTAGAGATCTTCATTCTCATTTGGCCAAACTTCTTGTTTTCTCAATGACTTTATCAGCCAGTGCTGGAGTACCCGGAAAACAAAGCTGTGTCAAACATCTCTGATTGTGTTAAGAAGGAAGGGGAAATCCTCCATGGATGTCTTCATTGGCTCTGCTCAGGGCTTAAAAGACACTAAAATTTAATTTAGAAGTAGGGGGGAAAGGATAGAGCAGAAGAGAGAGGGTGGCCTGGCCCCAGCACTCTGCATTTTGGTTGTTCCCATCCCCTCCAGGATCATGGCTTGTAGACCAGTATGCAACACTAGAAGTACTTAGAGACATCTTTGTGTGGAAATGAATGAAGAAAGAATCAGGGCTTAATTTTATGCATCAAGTCAGCCAACTGAGCTCTCTGGGTTTATTTCTGAAGGGTTTTGACCCCTGTAGCCCAAGAGACACTGAGATGAAACCGGGCTGGGATGTCTTTGTGTGTAAATTACAGTCTCGGGTACAAGATGGCTCTTGTACACGTGGGAGAAAGCGATGTAGTGCGGCACATGTGGAGGTGCGTGTGTGTTTATAGCTCATAATTGTTGGGTTTTTAATAGATACCTGTTGCTCTTTAAGCAGACTGTGATTCCAAACTTCATCACGGCTTGCACGTAGCGTGAACACTGCAGAGTTATTAAGAACATTGTTCTTGCAGATGCAATGATAAACATAAAAATGGATTGTACAGCTAAAGAAACCCAAAGCTGAACTCC
This sequence comes from Actenoides lindsayi, assembly GCA_025331215.1. NCBI lineage: Eukaryota > Metazoa > Chordata > Aves > Coraciiformes > Alcedinidae > Actenoides > Actenoides lindsayi. The sequence goes on along the minus strand of WTSP01010680.1, from coordinate 103,381 downwards.
ACTCACAAACGTGATGTGCATACGGACCACTGGTGTGTAGTTAAGAGTTACACGTTAGGCAGCTCTCACCACCACTGCTGTTGCCGATAGCAGCATGAAGATGTAAAGCTTTTTATTTTCTTGCTGATATCTATCCCAAGGAGATGCCATTTCTTACAGGAATCCTTCCCAGTAGAGTTAAGCTCCTGCAAACATGTGTCTCACCTTTACATCAGAGTGACCATAAGCACCTTAGTTCTGTTTTGTGCCATTACTGCTGCTTCGGAGACCAGTTCTGCCAGTTGCTGAGCACCTTCGCCTTCCACGAACATCAGGGCATGTTAAGAGGCACGGTGGGAACTCAGTACCGCGTAGGATAAGACTGTGATGCATCAGTATTAAGGTCAGACTTACAATGCATTAATATCACTCAACAGAAATATTAGCTGTCAAGAAGCTTAGAATTGTTCTTTTTATGGCTTAGGGAACAGTATTATAGCAAGAATGACGGGAATATAAATTCAGAGGGTGTTTACAAGGTGGGAAAACAAGAGTCAACATAAATGGGCTATTATCTGTATTCGGTATTGCCTGATTCTCAGTGAAATGAATGTGGACAATTTGTGCTGAGTAGGTTTTTTCAAGGTTAGTGGAGACAAGGAGTTGTTCCCAGGGGAGGGTGAAGAGCAGACGGTGATGGAGATGAGCCGCAATACAAGATGTCAGGTTTTGCTCCCCACAGCAGTGTTTCCAAAAGCAAATGATGGAAGATGACTACAGCACTGATGAAGCAGTGTGCCTCATCATGGTCTATGAAATAGTGTCTTTCTCCCCTATCCTAAGCCCCAAGCAGATCTGCAGGGGTTAGTGGGGTCAGCTCCATCTGTCAAAAATGCTGTGGCTCGCCATAAAGAGGTTGAGACAATGCAGAGAACAGAGATGAAATTTCTTCAGATTATTAAAAAATACCACAACAATTGCTTCCAGAATATCTCCAAATAATGTGAAAACTGTAAATTCATTATGGATGTTGCTTTTAGAGCTGTAACAGTTGCTTTTAGAGATGTAACACCAGCACAAAAGCCCTGTCAAGAAAGGTGAAAGTGCAAGACACAAAGATGTGAAGACAGACACTATTTCTTAATAAATGTATTTATGGAAACATATTTTGGTCTTAGGCACTGTTAAGTCCAATGATGACATCAACCCTTAAAGTATGTCACATAGAGGTATGGTCAGGTCAAAGGAAGCATACTGAGCTGGCCTTAAAAGGGAATGTTTTGAAAAAAATTTGTCAGATTGGAAAATATAATGGCCTTCAATTTAAATAAAGATGGTGTTTCCAAATATTATAATATCTTTCATGTAACAGAACACCATGAAGTTATTAAAATATCCACTTGCCAGAGGCAGTAGTGAGCTGAAAAGTTAAATATTAGATATAAAGAAATCCTGAAGTAATATTTGGTTTCAAGGGTCGTGTTGGGCACGCATACAAGTTGTGCTAAACTGCAGTCAGCTGTTTAGCTATCTATCAGCTTCTAGTTCAAAAACAGTTCATTTGATTTGAAACCTTTTCCAATTACTTACTAGAATTCAAAATGAAATAGCAGCACATTTTAATGTATTTACCAATTTTTCCCCTTTTCTGGAGATAATCACACTCAACTCTATCCAAAATTCCAAATAGTTTTGGTTATTTTTTAGAGATGCTTAATCAATACGTGTTGTTATTTTACTTCCAGGATAGGGTTTTACAAAGAAGTCATAAATTGAGTGTTTCTAGAATATAAAATGTTTTGGAAAGCTACTAGGAAATATTTCCTACAGAAGACTTCAGAATGGTTCCATAGGAATAGGAAAATCTTGTTATATGGGATTCTGCCACTGAATTAATATAGAAATGGAAATAGTCTTTGAAAGCAAGAATGGCAAGGTAGAATTCTATGACCTGGTGTGTACAGGTCAGACTACATAATGAAAATTGTCAAATTGTAGCCTTAATAATACATGAAATATATCCTTAAGGTATCCCAGGAATGCAGCCATTCTTCTTCTCTCAAAACCAATTTTACCACCTTGGGGTTTTTTTCCACCTCTTCCTCGTGATGAAATGCTCTGCATCCCCAATACATCACGATATTGCTATTGTCTCCAATTTAATCCATCGCTAACCATATTATCCTTCCCCTCTGTATTGATCTGGATGAAGCACTGGCTTCAGCAGCTCCCTTTGGTGCTTTTAGGTCTCACTGAAGGGCAATATCTTCAACCACTGGAATAAAATCTGGTGTAATTAAGGACCTGATGAACGAGTCAGCATGCTAGAGACTGCATTACACAAACTTAATGGGATGCACACACCCCAAACTGGTCAGCCCTTACACAGAATAGGACTGTAAGTGTTTGGGCCGCTACTAAAAGAAAGCTCCACCACTGCAGAATTAATTTTCTTTTCCCAGCCTCCTAGCACTGCAGTGAGTGCTCAATCCTGAGCGATTCTGCAACATGCAAAGCACTCCCCAGGGAGACTGGACTGTAAAAGGATTGAGCTGTGGGGCTTGGCCATGTTGTAGGCAGCTGGCTACGCCTGGACCTTGTGTGCATGTTACTGATGAGTGAGTTTGCAAAACCTTTCCACCGTCTGATGATGGCTCTGATAGGTGCTAGATTTAGAGAAATATTATCCTTCCTGCTTCATAGCAACATGGCATTTGTCACATGCTGATCACATGTAACTATATATTCATTTACTTTGAGAACCCATTTCTGAGAATACTTGGCTTTGCTTAAAATAACAGCAAAAAGTAAACAAAAGCCTGAGAGACCTCCAGCTCAACATGCCCTTTTTGGTAGGATATCCACAGAAGGTTTTTCAATCCCTCCACCTCAACAGTCACCTCTTCTTTTGACTTGATTGTGCGAAAAGATAAAGTTTGGCCTCAAACCTTTCAATAGCAAGACCTCTAGACTTGGGCATTTCTTCTGAGCTGAGAGCTCAGAAGCTCTCATCCCCTCCCTGACCCCTCCTCCTATGCAGCTGTTACCTGAGTCCTAACCAGCTCTGACATGATCCAGCCGTGTGAACAACTCCTGGAAGGTCCTTAGTACCTTCACATCTCTCTTGACTTCTGGGGTCTAGGATATTTGTGTTTGGCTTTTTGATCTACCTGAAGTTCCTCTGTCCCACTGCTTTGGGATGTCACGTAACTCTACTGCAGTCAGGACTGTTGCACAGTATGCAGGACGCGTACTGGGTATCTTCTAGCCCTCAGCAGAACGGACTCTTGTTCCCAGCCTGCCATTCCCTGGTTTGGGTCCAGCTGTTGCAGACCTTAGCTCAGCACACAACTGCTCATGCACAGCCCTCATCCAGCTTCCCATCTTAAAAACAGGAAAAGAGAGCCCAGCTCTATCTTCCTAACCCGTTTTAAGAAAACAAACTAATTTGGCAGCTCTCTTCACCCCAGAGCCTCATGCCAGGCCCTCCACTTGGCTAAGTTAAACAATCCATGGCTTTACCTATGCCAGGCGGATTCACAGGGATGATCACATCAGCAAAAGCCATGCAGGGCAGCTGGTTAAACGTCTCTTTGATCTAAAATCTTCTCTGCAGAGTCAGTAAACCTTTCAGAATTGGGATCATCAAGTAGAAAGCATCTCCCTATCTCTGTCTCTCATCTGCTGCACACTGACTTGCCTGGAACAATTGTTGCCTGAAAGGATATCTTTCTTCTTTTAATGTGCTTTGGGGGGCAACGGGAGGGGGAGAGGGGGACTTAATCAGCTTCCCATCAAGCTTCACTAGATGGCAGTAAGCAGAGACAAAATGTTAGAAATCCCATTTTAGAAGGACTCTGTAATCCTCAGTGACCAGCCTCTTTCTCCATCATTGTACCCCGAAACAAGAAGCTGTACCTGTGAAGGAGCATGTCAATAAAAGACAACAGGATTTATTTAGTTAATGTCTCTTCAACCTCTTTGAAGGCTGCGATTGTCAGAAGACTAAGTTGGAGCTGGAAAACTCCAGCCTTTGCCAGCTCCTCTGCAGGGATACCAAAGCTTGCCTCCCAGCTTCTCCTTCCACAGGGTCAGTTTGCCAGGCCTTTGCTCCGCTCTTTGTTTTCTTTTTCTTTAGGGGTCCAACTTTGCTCTAACTCACAAACAACCTCCAAGGTTCTCAACATGCAGAGACATTTCATGTCCAGTATCCTGGGGGAGACCCCTCTGCCATCCCCAGGGCATGGGGGCATAAGTCCCATAGCAGCTTTTCAGTGCCAGCAGAGTAGTTTGGCTTTCCTGCTGCACACCAGATGCTCAGCATCTGCCGTTAGGCTCGGGTGGGAAGTCTCAGTAATGTCTGTAACCCTTTGATTTGTAGCTGGGCACCTGTCTTGCCCCTCTCCTCTCCTTCCTTGGTGGCAGGATGGCTGGTGGCAGTGCCCTGCTGCGCACCATGTGTGTCTGGGAGCTGCAGGCCGTGTCAGACGGCGTGCGGGGCTATCTGAGATGAATCCAACTGCTCACTGTGTTGGACTAGAAGGTGCTAATTGCTGCCAGGAGACTTTTCCCTGCAGGTTCCCCATGGACATTGTCAAAAGAGGCTGAGAAGACCTGGGCAGGAGTCACTGTGGGATGTGCTGTCAGAAATGACAGACCATCAAAAACAGAATTTGTCCAAATATGTGTTTTAACAGAACTCTCTACAGGAGACTTCTCAGGCCAGCAGTGTGAGGGAGTGTGGCAGAGTGACTAGGCACTGAGTAAGACACCATTCTCAAGCCCCTGTCCCATGCAGGACTTACAGTTGTTGCCCAGGGACACCTCCTCTCCAGGCTCCTTTGGGAAGAGCCAGAAGCCTCTCAAGTTTTGCTTCCTGCAGCAATGCAACAACCCCCAAATTTAAAATATCATCTTTCTACTGAGAATTTTTGTTGTTGGTGTTTTCTTTTCTGGCCAGCTTTTATCCCAAGTTCCACAAAGAACCAAACCAGCCAACTCCTCCATGCCATGAGGACACAAAGCACCCAGCTCCATGGCAGACCCAGGAAATACAGCAGAGTCACCCTGGTGCAAATACAAACCTTCAACATCATTTCACATTTTAGCTTTGAGGTGAAGAAATCAGAGATGTCTCTTTGCAGTGAGCTAAGACTATGTCTACACACAGCTCACTGGAGCAGTGCACAAGGAGGACTTCTGAGCTACACAGAACCATCAGCTGTCACATATCCAATTTAAATATGACCTAATATAGATTCAAAGGACCAAGGTCTGGAATACATCAGTGGTCTGGTTTGACACCAGCATTTCCAACCTAAAGGCAAGAGTCTCTCTTACTGTCTCTCTTGCTCGATCTGTGACTTTCTTCACAGTCAAGTGAAGATCTGTAAGACTGGAGAGGGTGTCTGCACCTAGAAAGCCTGGTGGTGAAAGCAATCCTCAGGGGCACCAGCTGCAACATCCCCCAGAGAAGCCCTGGAAGACCGGTCTCCCAACCTCACACCCTGTGTCCCTAATAGGTAGCAGGTGGTTAAAATTAGGAGATGGGTTAGCTTAGAGGGTGCTACCTACAAGGGTCTCTGGAGTGGCTTCCCTCTCTTTGTTAGCTTTTTGGGGAACTCAGACTCTTACTTTAGGAGCTCTGGGTGACCTGCTTAGGGCTAATCATTTCATATTTCAGTGATGTAATGCCTGAGTGTGACAGAATGAACCCAGAGCCCAAGGCTGTGTGTCTCATATCAATCTCTCTTACAAACAGAAATAGCCCAGAGAGAGGCCCAGCTCTCCCTGGTTGCATTATAACCCTCAGAGATTATTTTGAATTGAAAGTCCTTTCTGAAGCACGTTTTCAAATGAAATGTTTGCTCCTGGGGTAGATTTACAAGTTAACAGAGATTTTCTTACCTTTCCATAGCCTTCCTTTCCTTCAGGACATTGAAGTGTCATACAGATGAACAGCACAATGCCATTTGCAGTCGTATAAAATCAACCACAGTTTAATGGGCCCCCAAATGCATCTTGGCTATCCCTGGGGGTTGGCTGTGCGAGATCCATACAGCCTGTCTGACATCAAGATGACACTCACATGACTTTCCAGGGAATGGAAATGGGAAATTACTCCCTTTTGTTCATTGTGCCCACTTAGAATAAAGTTGCTATAATGAAATAAATATATTAAACCCAACTATTCCTTATACATACGTGTTGTGAAATCACGAGATGTTGTCCCAGGAAGCCTCAGCAATCTTTTGATCTCATTGCTATTAAGCCTCTTAAAATTACTATGACCAAGGGCCAGCCATTCTTGGATTTGTTTAAAGAGGCAAAAATGAACTTTCAGCAATAACAATAATGTTGATAATATCAGAGTCTCCAGCTCTGGGCATGAACAGCCATCTCCTGCTCATAACCCATCAGGGACTCCAAGTCTGTATCAGTTACTTTGAATGTGAAGCTTTTGAAAGCACCAGCTGTGCCGTGTTAATTTGCTACTAAAGAGCTTAGTGAGACCAGAGCACAGAATTGCCTGCAACACTCGTGTTATTGATGTGGCTGTTCAGGAGCTTTCAAGGTTGGTTTGAGGTGATGTAACCTACACCTCACTAAGAAGATTAAATACATTTAAGTGAGGTTACTGCAAGTGGTGGACCGTTGCATCTTCTGCGAGGCTTTGCTGCTAATTATTGCCACGCCAGTGGTCTCTGCTGCAAGGGTTGTTACAGCCTTTGATTGCACTGGTTTGAGAAGCAAAGAGATGTGGTACATTTTAATATCCCAGTTAGAACGGAGTCCATGGAAAACTACCAGAGAACTGAGAACACAACTGAGAAATGGACATCGTCATTTTCCTTCCATTCATAGGTGCCATCTTACAAACAGTTCTTTTCCAAAAGCTTCTAGGTCGCCACGTAGGAAGATGGAAATACAGCCTGCTGCTTACTAATGAGATTACAGACTCTCATGCTCTCTAGAGAGACCAAAAACCCCTGATCGGTAGAAGACTTAGAAAACAGAGGGAGTATGATTAAAGGTGAGCTCTTACACAGCACCGTCACAATGGTGCCTGTCCCTGCAGTGGGACAACCTACTGCACTCATCAAGGGATACCTGCAAACTACTCCATCCCACTGTGGTCAACCACATTTATTTACTCATAAATGCTTTTATGAATATATAGTAATTGCCACTGGTTTTGTGGGATGACCTCATTCAGCAGAGAAGGGCAGCATACAACCAATGGCACTGAGGTGGATTTTAGGTAGAGTGAGTTTAGATTTTGAGTAAATCAAAACCAGAAGTCTCTGCTCTCAGATTCCTCTCAAAAAAACCCAAACCAAAACACAAAAAAACCAACCCCAAAACCAAATCAGAAAAGCTCTCGTAAAAACCCTCAAAGGAGTAAGGTGATGACAAAACCTGCAGAGTTTCCCCAGCCCCTGGATTCTCTTCTGCATCCCATGTGCTTCAGGCCATAGCCGCTTTAGGGCAACGTGTTCCTACATGTTTGTCAGCCGAGATCCAAGCCTTTTGATAACAGAACAAATAATGACAGATTTCCCACCCAATTAATGGCAGTAATGGCACCGCTTAGTGAAAGAAGCATTTAAACCTTGATTTGGCAGTGGGATTCACTGCAACGTGAAGGTTGAGGCTCTTCTTTCTCCATGCTGTGATACTACAGGAATGTGGGGGAGCATCTCTCTAGCTCTCAGAAACTGGCACTGGAAAACTACTTCTCCTGTGGCTGATCAGTCTGTTTCAACATACACCTCCCCTAAGCATCACTGAAGAGACAGGTCTGTTTGCCCCAGTGCTGGAGCTTCCAGTGTGTGCAGAGTGAACATTTTTGGGGACTCTGTTAGTTTAGCTGTATTTATTTCACACATAGAGGTAGGTGATCATGCCAGATCTAGTCCAGTGAACATCATGATCTCTGCAATACTATGAACCCAAGGAATTTCGGTAGCTTGCTCAAAGTACTGTGACATCTCCACCTTTCTGTGCATGGGGAGAGGAAGATGCTGTTGGCATCTTTTATACTGACAGTCTCTGATAGCATAAGCAAGAAGATAGGGCAGTGTTATTAAAAGAACAGCCTGTGGCAAATTGAATGGCTTATGGCAAATACAATGGAGGGGAAATGAAGGAGAATGTTCATCTCTAAGGTTAGACTTCCTGGGATGAGACCTGAAGTCTTAGTCCTTCCAGCTTTAAGGGATGGGCAGGTATAAATTTGGAGCTGGGCCTTCACCTGGATTTGATCTAAAATAGTGTAGGTCGGTGGCTTGGATAAATTAATCCTGTTTTTTACTGCTGTAAATGAAAGATCAGCCAGGTCCTTTGTATCTGTGATGGGTACACATCATCATTGCTTGAACTTGGAGGAACAGGTGGCTGTCTTATGGAGAAAGAAGAGCTAGGGTTTGACAGCTCCAATTCCTGTTACTGTTTCTAACCTGCTCAGTTAGCCCAGACGAAGCTCTCCCCGTCTCTCAGCTTCAGTTACCTGACAATAAAATGAGGGGAACCATTCTGCTCCTCCAGAGAAGATTGATTGTATTATTCAAACGATACATGCCTGATGTGTTGGATCCATTGACATGATGACGTGGAAGAATTCCACCCAACAATGATAAGTAGATGGACTGGTGATATTTAATATTCTAGGAGCATCAGAAGATAGTGTGGAAATCCAGATATGCTGGAAATCCAGCATAGAGCCTTGGGGATTACTCCTCCAGTTCCCATAGCCTCTGGAAGGAGAGGACATTTGCGGCTGAGTCAGAGCAGACCGGAACTTGTCTGCATAAGGACATGGATGAGCTGCTTCCAGAGTGCTTGGTAAAACTTGCCCTGAGCATCATTATGCTCTTAATCTTTTCTCCATAACATTTTCCTCTTTCTCTTAGTATCATTTCATTTTGCCAAAGTCAATATTTCAGGTGTTGTTTGCTTTTAATTTGACATTTATTCCCAGCGTTCAGATTTTATTCATTCAACCCCTTTTTATTATTGTTTGTCAGCCTTAATTCAGGAGTGTACATCATTTGTAGGTGGAGTAGCATGACTACTAAAAGGCTCCCTGACATAATTTGCTGCCCTGTTAACAGTAGCAATAATTTGAGCAATTAGCGAGGCCTTGACATGGGCTTTAGCTTCGCTGTCACATAGGAATACCTCCTGCTATAGCTGCCCTGCTATTTATACTCCCCCGTCAAGTCCCAGCCTGAAATAGTGCCCCAGGAGAGCAGCCTGTAATCAGTCCCTTTGCAATGACTGGATGAGCACTAAATAAGTCCTGGCCTTGATTATATTAACGAAGCTGCGTGGGGAATGCCCATCCAGAAATCCCCAGATACCATGCTGATAGAGCAGTCTGTGTGCTCCCAGCATCCCTTCCCCCTTTCTTTGCCCCAAGGAAATCCTTAATGGTCCCTTTGCCAATGACCGTGGCCTTCGTAACAGAAGGGTCACTTCAGCTCCTGGGCACTGAATCTGCTGAGAGCCTCCATCAAGAGAAGAGGAAGCAACCTCCCAGCTGTTCATCTCAGTCTTCTCTGGTGGGTCTTAGCAGGAGTGGTTAAACATACATCTATAGCCTCTCGTATAAATTGCAGGTTGGCAATGTTAATGAGAATCTCCTACACCAGTAAGTACTGGGCAACCTCCTGCAGGCCGGCTGAGCATCACTAGTACGGCCAAAGTGCCACATCACTGTCTCGGAGGACATCTCCAAGGGTCATAGTCCTGTGATTTACCATCTCAGACTTTGCGTGGGGAATTGAGGCAGAATGAAAACTTGTAATGGAGCTGGAATTGCCTCAGACCCTGAATATACTTTTGCACCCTGAGACCACCCCTTTCCCTAGCAATGCAGGATTGAGGTCTGAATCAGAGGGGCCATGAAGAGCAACCCAAGTCCTTGACTGGCCAGTCAGACAAGATTCAGCCCATGGGTCCCTTCAGGGCTCTGCGACACAAGAAGAGATGCTTTATCTCTGGGAAAGAACAGCTTCATTAAGCACTCTGGAAAATTTCACATGAAAAATCCCCCTGTGCAACGTCAGAGCTTAAAGCCACCATGTTAAAGCTCTATTTTTGGATCTCATTAAAATAGATACAATCTGTGCATAAAATAAATTACTTGCCTTATAATTTTCAGTTCAGATAGAGATTTACCAGTAAAAGCAGAAATTAACAAACTTGTTCTGCTTTTTATTATCAAGACCCTGATTCAGCACAGGGTTTTGGTGAGATTTGTACTTGGCTGAGCTTTCCTCACATGACAGAAAGAAGGTCACAAGCTCCTTCTAGCCCAGTGGGGTCCTTCCCTCTGCCTCTGCTCTGCGGGCTTGGAGGGCATCACACTAGACAGTGCCCCACAAGCTTTATCACCCACGCTTCAGCTCTTAACTTCACACTTCCAGACCCACACAGGAGGGTTTGAAGCCACCTTCTCACCTCAGCAGGGGCTGGGATGCAGTGGACACGCGGTGGCAATATTTGCAGGTCCCCAACCCTGAAGGATGTGGTTGTATGGAAGATGGCTGAGATCTGTCCTTGTTAGCAGTCTGGGCCGGAGGCAAGTTAGAGCTGTCTGACAGGTATCTAATATACCACGTTAATTAACGGTAGATTGCGTGTTCAGAAGGGATCGTTATTGGTCAGCTAATCTGCCCTGCAACACAACACAGACCTGCAGCCTCACTCCTGCGTCACCAGTGTAAGGGAAGGTCCGCTCCTGAGAACCTGTCCTACAGGAGGGGTGCTTGGAGCCAGGCTCTAGCTGCCTTCTAGACTTACCCTTCCCATTCACTGAAGTTCATCAGTGGGATTTCAGTACGAGCTTAAAGCTGAGCCAGGTCAGCTATGGTGAACTCTCAGCTAAAATAGCTTAAAGTCTGTATTTCACAGGAACAGATCTCAAGACTGACAGGTTGAAAGACTGCACAAAATAAGGGCAGAGTAGACAAAAGAGTGCAGTCTGATCTAGCTTCAGCAAGCAAGTGGCATCTGCAACTAGGAACAAGTTCAGTCTTTTCCTGTGAGTTGCCACATGATGTGATCAAACAGGAATAAGTATCTGAATTAAAGGCCAAAAAAATAGTGCAATTGAATTGCTGATTTCTCAGTAAGGCTCCCTGAGATAAAAGAGTTGTCCCCAGGGAAAAGAGAGGCTGGGGGAAAGCATGAAAGGCACGATTGATAGCTTTTCTGTTTTGCATATAATCCCCTGAAAATTGGAATGTCCAAATGCTTGTGACGACACAAGCAGGAGTCATACTCTGGGATCACATGAGCAATTATCTGATTTACAGGTGAAGATGGTAATAAAGTGTCTGAAAAGCCAACTGCCAGTAAGGGGGCAAGAAACAGCAGGCTCACTTGGTTACGGGTCGCACCACAAACACCTTTTGAGATCAAGCAGTAAAAATAATTAGGGTTGGGAAGGCAAGGAGTGAGGTTCCCAGATGGTGTGGGCTATAGATAAGGAGTCATCCTTTTTATCTGCTGCCAGATATGCATTCATCCAGTTTTGTGGCTGACTCAGATCTCTGTCGACATGCAGGGCTCGGTGCTGGTGGAGCTGTCGGGGCAGTGTTGCTTCCAGCCTGGATTAAGGTTAGGCAAGCTGGGTCTTGCTTTGTGATCTGGTTATTTGCTTTGGTGTTTATACAACAGAGAAGAGAGGAACTCTTGCCAGAGCGAAGATGGGTTGGCACACCTTTCTAGAGGCCTTGCAGCTGAGAGCTCGAGGGTGGGTAAGGAGGCTGCATCACACATGACTCCCATACCGTGCTGTGTAACACCAGATGCAGCAGGGATGACCTTTGCCGAACCTGTGGCCCTGCACAGTGCTTGTGGAAGCCCTGCCCAAAGACTAGCTCCATCTTTGTTCATCTGTCAAATAACAAACACGACAGTCATCCCACCGTAGTCGTGATGATCTGCAAAACAATCTTCCTTTCCTTTCGAGGTTCTGCCAGCGTCCACATACTAGTTGCAATTCGCCCATAGAGAAGGTCACAAATGGTGACTTCTGTATCTCCCTATGTATCTGTTTTTGTGCAGATCTGTCTTTGGTTTAATGGTGCATCTAATCAAGATCTGTGTTGAGCACGTGGAAGGAGCATCCTCTGTTGTTGCACTTACCTGAACAGCAGTAACATTTGCAGTTACACTGTCTGCAGCTTCAGCCTCCAGGAAACAAGGTGATCAACCCTGAAGTTAGGAAGAAACACTGTTCCTCAGGGCAGCATTGCACAGCTCGTTATACTCTGCAATGCCGGTGCCTTTCTTTTAAAACACAAGGTCCTAAGGCTCCAGCAGGTACAGTGGTAGGCTTTTCCAGTGTGGAGATGTGTCTTAAGTAGGACAGATCTTTGAGAGTGGGTGGGTAACAGGGCTGGTCAAAAGTAGATGCCTGTCATAAGATCTGTCTGAGACTCAGTAGTGCAAAGCTGTCCATTAAGCTACCCAGATATTTTCTGGCTGTATTGGTGATGAGAGAGCAAAGCAGATCCAGACTGTCTTGCATGTTCACGTTAGGGTGCTTGTGGTGGAACCTTTCTCCGTGGGTAATGCTGATAGCAGGAAAGTATGTGGGCAACCATGCCATTACAAACATATGTAACCACACCAGAAGTGCAGGAGAAGCTGTTGATGGCCTTGAGTTGAAAAGGTGCAGAGATGAACTGCTTGCATGAGAAAGCACTTTTATGGATCTGTTTTATGTGCTGTGCAGCGACATGCCTAATACTACGCTTCAAATCAGAGCTGGTAATATCAAAGTGCATGACCTGCACAAATAAAGTTCAGAGATGACAAGGAGTGGCAGCACCTTCCCACTCCCTGCACCTCCTGCTGTCAGGGATGTTCACAGACACCTCCTGCCAAGTGCTCATAGAGGGAAAGGAAAATCTACCAAAATCCCTTGCAGTATGACTGTGAAGTAGACTCTTTCCCAAGCCCATGCTGCTTTTGAACCCATTCATGCTGTGCAGGATTGTGTAAGATCCTCCTTTGGACAAAGAAGCAAGGAATGCCAGAGGCAGAGATACAAACCTCTCGAGGGAGATATTCAGTGGGGAGACGAAAAGAAACTGGAGTTTCAGAAGGCAATCACGGTTCTGTGGGAAGGTGTTAGGGGTAGCACCTGTCAGGACATGCCCATGAACCATCCATCTTCAAGAGGCAGCAAGAATCAGAGGGAACAATGGTTGGACTCGATGATCTTAAAGATCTCTTCCAACCTAAACGATCTGTGATTCTGTGAACACTAGGTCGTGCTGTTTCTCCAAATTCTTGTGCGGCAGCGCTGGGGCTGGATTGCAGATTTCTCACAGGGACTGAAGGATTTTTTCTGCTGTGGGTTAGCAGAGAACTTTGATCACACTGTTTGGGTGTTCTTGCAAGGAAATTAATTGCATTTGCTGCGTGAAAAGCTTTGAGCATGGAGGCAAAGGTGCAGGGCAGGTATTTCTAGGGAACCAGAGCTCCTGCACTCCAACGTGAGATAACACTGCTTATATTACAGGGAAGGAATGATGGATAACAGCAAGAGTTCAGAGGGTTTAATTAGCCTTCCTGCTATTCCCATCAATAGGAAAAAAATAAAGTGGGAATTCTCTCAGGATACAAACTCAGCCGTATGCTGACACGAGACACACGTGAATGCCATCTGGGTGCGGGAAGGAGGCGGATCTGAGTCTACTCTGCTACTTCAAATGTGTTGAACACTTGAATTCGCTCCTCCTTAAGGCTGAGCATTTAGCAAACTGCTGCAAAGTAATCCTGTGTCTCACCAGGGAAAGAGCTCAAATGAGAGGTGTATCGGCTTTGTTTCCCTTGCAGGGTAAAGAAAACTCTCTGCTCCCAAAGAGAAGTTTCTTTGTGTTCCCACTGTTACACCGTGGCTTGTGCCCCCTAAGGCTTTTAAATGAATATATGAAATCAGTATGGGGATTTTGAGCTCTGTAAAATTCATTGCTGTGTGTGCACTTGAGCAGCACACAGGAGCTTAAAGTATTTTCCTTTAATTTAGCAGGGAGCTGTTGCAGCTGCTGTTATGGCACTTCAAAGGCCATTCTGTGTATTGCTCCTGCACCTGATGAACACAAGGCCATGGTGTTGTTAAATCGCCAGTTTAGGGGGAAATGGCTTTGCAAGCAGTTCCACCTCATGATCTTAAGCCTGGCTATAGACGCGCACCATGTCAGTGTGTGCTACCCTGTCACTCCAGTCTGGTCCAGTTAATCCAGCTTCATACCCACGACCATCTTGAGCCTCCTTTCCTGTCTCTTGCCTAAACAGACACCACCTTTCCTGGCTTCTGTCTGCTCATGAGGTCTCTGCAGCACTTTCCTACTTGAGGAAGGTTTGGTTATTTTCAGTGACAATTGTGGTTTTTTTCTGCAAATCACATTCTGAGGACTCTTCACTTACTGGCAAGTATGTTGCAGATGTGCTGGGACATGAACTATGTTCTCAGACAGTACCAAACCACGAGCCTCCCTTAACAGCACGCTACAAAACTCACATGGCTTCAGAGCCCCAGGATGCATGTTGTGGATCCTAGAGATCTAAGAAAAGAGGAGCTCCATAAATAATTGGTGGTAGGTACCCAAGACCTAGCTCAGGCAGGGCTGGACCAGCTTACCTGTTAACTCCTACAGCCAGGGAGTCAGATTGACTGGCAGCCCTTTCCTCATCACAACTAACCAAATAGTTTAAATGCAAACATATTATTTACAATTCTGGACTCTTGTGTCTGCCATTTTAACCCCATTCTTGAGTTGACGGCTGAAAAATAGCCATGAGATGTAGCAGATTGGTGAGAAAATGAGAGGTATCTGCTGTTTAGGTCACCAGGCTATGCCCTATCTGAGTTAGCAGCAGCCAACAGACGCAGGTTCAAAGGCCAATTTCGGTCACCCAGGGCCGAACAGTAAAACTGGTCAATACATTTTTGTCTGCTTGTTAAAATAAATATAAAATGGTTGGATGAATTCAGCGTGTTACCTGTGAGATGAAAGCTGTTGACTCTGCAAGGGTAAGGGCACATCTATAAGTAGGCAAGTGTTAAGGAACCTGAACACATTGCCCAGTAACTGTCCTGCAGGTAGTGTGGTCACAAAGCACACTGTCAGAAAGAGCCATGCTCAGGACGAGTGCTCATATCACAAAATCATGGAAGGTTGGAAAAGACCTCTGGAGATCATCTCATCTAATCACCTGCTCAAAGCAGGAGCACCTTCATTGGCATGTTGCTCAGAGCCATGTCCATCTGGGGCTTGAATGTCTCCAATGATGGAGATTCCACAACTTCTCTGGGCAGCTTGTGCCAGTGCTCGGTCATTATCACAGTAAAGACTGCATCTTCAGCCCTGCTTCCACCAGCCTCTTCTCAAATGGCACATTGCACAGATTTAATGCCTCCTGCAACAGAAGGCTGTGACACCTTGGCAAGGCAGGTGTGACTTGTTTTATCCGTGCTGCACCTATTTCACAAAGAGAGAAAAAAATTAAAATGCCAAAGCAAGCAATCATGCTTTTAGAAAATCCTCAAAATAATGAAAAGCATCACTGTTACAAGCAGCAGGATTTAATGGGTTTTTTCATCCTTTCATTTCTCTTTTTTTTTTCTCATTTGGCTCTAAAATGAAAATTTTGAAAAGGACATAGTTCCTCACACTCCAAACCCAGAAGCTACCTCTTACTAATAGAGGTTAGGAACAAAGCTTTTATTTTACTGCCTGGCAGGTTTTTTGGGGACCTTTTGGTGCAGGGGATTGACAGAGACCTGGATACAGGATGCTCCATTCATCTCAACTGTTCCTGCCTCCTTAAGCTGTGTGACCATTTATACCTCAAAGCTACTGAAAACAGGGTATTTGCTTATAAGAAGTGCAGTCACATCTGTCAAAGACTATCAGACTGTAGTTCCTTATAGGACATAACAAGTGCACAAACAGGCACAGAGGCTCTGAAGTAGAATAGCTTAATTGCTTTGCTTTCCCAAGGAGATATTGCACCAGACAATGAACCACAACAGCTTAAATCTACACATAACAATAGCTTCATCTGTAAATAGGATATTTTTAAGAAATGAGAAGAACATTTAGGACAAGACTAGATAATGTTTCTCAAATGAATAGTTTATTTGCTAATAAATGCCATTTCAGGATGACTGAAACTATCCACAGACTCAGGCTGAATTCAGCTAACATTTTCTGCTACAAAAAGGGGATCCTGTTTTTTCTTGCCAAACCAGAAAAGCTCTGTAGTAACATTTCAACATGAAACATTTAAATCATTCACTTAAAACTCTTCAACTTAGAATTCATCTTGGTTTTACTTTTCTATTTTGAAACGTATACCCCCAGATGAAATGAATTATTTTCATTTAGGTCCATCCCAGATAAATACTTTCAGTTTTATAGCAGGGAAAACAAAAGATTTAGAAGGGACTTTCTTAGTCTGTTCCCACAGGTCTGCTCTGGGGCTTTGCTTGCTTTTTCCAGTGTCTCAGGAGTGTGAACATAATGTACAGCCGGTGAGCTTGTCTTTACAGCTGATAAAGCAAGTTACACCAGGGTCATGTTGAAATGAACCCTGGATACAGGTCAAGTGCATAAAATAGAGTTCTCCTCCAGCAACCTCAAGTTACAGACCTGATTTATGTTTCTAGCACTTGTGGTTCTGTTTGGAGCCTGGTATGGTTATGTGCAATCTACCCAGCCAAGCTTGAAAGCTCCTTCTTTTCTCAACCTGCTTGTATAAAGTACGGAAGGTAAGAGACGTAAAAATCAGCTTTAAAAGTCAGAGATTGATGGTGGTGACACCAGTGGGTCTTGCTTTACCGAATGCATTCGCCATCTGTAATCTGTGGGAAGAAAACTTGCCAAAACAGTTCTTGCAAACAGATGAAATATGCCTTTTCCAGGCAATCTACCATTTGAAAAGCCTCATTAATAATTGTTGCAAAGTGCAGAGAAACTATAGCTTCTATCTGTGGGTCACAAGGCACTTTGCAAGTATTATCTGAATGTCAGAAGGTAAAAAGGAAGAAATCAATCTAGGCCTGATTTTCACAGAGGTTTCATGGTGGTGCCTGGAGAGATTATTAAAAAGTCTAAGTAGATTAAGCACACGTAAATCCTCTTAAAAGCAGTAGAGTTTAGACACCTAACTTGCTATTGCTTTTTGCAAGTCATAGTCAGAAAAGGGACATTTAAACTAAGCAACTCCAGGTGTCTAATGCCCATGCTTAAATAGACTATGATGTCCCTGCAGTGCTCTGCTGTCCATGCAGGGCGTGGGAGTGAAGGCAAAGCTGCATCACACTTCTGCTTTGAATCACACTTGGAGGGCCATATTACCTCTGAGATAACATGAACATTACAGCCTCGCAAGGTCAAAGTGAGGTTTATCTGCCCCAAAACCCAGCCTTCAAGAGCAGCCAGCCACAAACACTTAGGATAAAGGTAAAACAAGGCAGGTCTGGAGAGATGCTTCCCCAGTACATCCGCCCACTGCCTAAGAGTTGCTAGTTCAGCCACTTCTTGAGTCCATCATATTTACAATCCTTTATGGACTATTCCTATGTTAATTTGCCTACTTATATTTCCAGCCCTCTATGGTCTTGGACTCCTCTGTCTGCTGGTGATGCTTCCCCTACTTTCACCATGAGCTATTCAAATAAGAGCTTTGTCTTTTGACAAAAAAGTCCTTTGCTGGCCACAGAAACCATCCCACCACAAGTTCGTCAAAATTGGCCTGTCATACTATAACTATGAATCTTCTTTCTGTTCAATATATGTATTTAAGAACGTCATAAAGATACTTTTCTAGGTAATCTATGAAGGGAAATGCTCCTCATATGTGAATGTCTCCTTATTCCCTCAGCCTGGTGAGAATGGTCACATAAAGGGGTACACAGAGGTGCTTGCAAGTGACTGAATTATCACAGATTAGCAAGTTATTACCATTAACGTAAATTAAAATGTTTTATGTTATGTTATAATGTGCTGGAGACATGCAAAGATCTTCACTTCAAGCTGATGACTACTAATCTGTTAACTTCAGCTCCTGCAGTGCGTCTTCCTTCTTGAGGGAAGAGCTGAAATGTTTAATGCTGGTTTAGCCAGTGACAGGTGACAGCTGCAGTGTCATAAATAAAATTTGCATGTCCTTGGTTCTTGAGTCAGAGCACACCAAAACAGCCTTTAGAAATGGAGAAGACCGTATATTGTAATGTCCGCAGACACTGGGAAGATGTTTCAAAGAACAAACAGGTGATTTTCTTTCCTAGAGGTTAAATGGTCCTTATGCCTCCCACTGTCCATGTCCAGGGCCAGTCCAATAGAGGTGCTGGTCAAACCCAGCCCAGATCCTGTCCTTGAAGGGTCTTAAGTGCATTCCAGAAAACCTGAGCAGTATTGCCATGGCCACAACCATCCTCTGCAGATGTTAAGTGGGGTTTTCACACCCTTCAGTTGATTGCTCTGGTGGCATTGAAGGTTTTTGCTGTGCTATCCCAGAGCAGCAGGGATCCCCAGGGATGTGGTCCCAGCCATTAGGCTGCTTCTTTGAATGTTTTCCTCTCACTTTTCAGTTCATGTAACATCTCTGTGATGTAGGCTTTTTAATCTTTAGAGGTCTCTCATTGCTCCATGCTGCAAATCTTCTCCTCTGCCTCTCTGAGATCCTAGATCTTTCAGCACTTTGCCCTGACATACCTGTCAGTGTCAGTGGTGACATGGCTGCATACAGTTGTTGGAGACCTCCCCCACTGATAGTGATGAGCAGCTTCATTTCCAGACTGCTTTTCCCTCCTGTATCTGTGCCCCCCTTCCCCTCATGCCACTGTCCCTTGTTTTCACTTGGGGGATGAAGCATGTCTCAGAGCAAAGCTGCTCTCAAGGGCTTGGAGCTGAGCTGGTGAGCAGATGCAAGCAATGTGAGACAGTGCTCCCTGGGACACCCTCTCCCTCCTGATCTCCAGGCAGGTGAGAAAATGATGTAGGAAAATATAAACACCAAGGTACATCACCAGGACAGTTAAAAGAATGGGGATCTTTTAATTTTGTTTTGATTGCTTTCCTTGAAGTGATGCATGGACCCAGATATCCCATTTCATACCTCTGCCCCTGTCTGTTTTCCTCAGCAAAACAAGAGAAGTCTTCAAGCATCATCTGTCCATATGTTAGATCTGATTGCTGTAGGAGCAGGGTTGTACCAGGGAGCAATGAAATGTCAGCTTCACAGTTGGCCCAGTGCCCCACAGACTTTCTCCATTTCTTTGGATTAGCCAGCAGGACACTCAGGGTTTTGTACTTATTTTATGGTATAGAAAGAGAGCAAAGGTATGGAGACAGCAAGAAAACCCTTCTGTAGGTGTTTGCATTACATCAGTCACCTGGAGACTGGTCTGTAGAGTTTGATGAGGTTCCTGATGTGAGTGACCTCTTAGGGAAAAAGGAAAGAGATGATGTGAGTGAACATCACTGAGAGAGAAGCCTCTGGAGGGTCTGTGCCTCAGCAGAGAGCACAAGTACCTTCACCTTATTAATAATCTCTTTTTGAAGGATGAAGAGGGCCATATGGATGTTGTCTGGTGTCTGGGCTTTGCTAGAGTGCAGCTCTCTAATGAAGGGCACTCCACTGTTAGAAGTGTTTGGGGGCTGAAGGAATTAAAGATCCTGGCTTGTACCTGGAATTGAAACAAAAATTGCTATGGAGCTCAGACCTGTTTTTACCAAGAGTATGTAGCCTGCCAGATCTGGTGAGAGATTAGCAATTTAATTATACAGGCCTTGCTTTTCTGCTTTCCACTAAGTGCCTAAAACCACTGTGAAGAGGCCCATTACCTTGTCTTTTCTCGCTCTTGCATTAACTAGGCGGTGCAGAACAACATAACCACGGGAGCAGGACAGGGGTTCCCTTCAGGGTTTTCCTTCAGGGCTTTATAGCTAAGTGCCTCCTGACAGATCTGTCAGAGCAACCCACAAGAGCAAAACCTGTCACTCCCTGGAGCGACCATTAGCTTTATTTCTACTGCCCCTGCAGGCACTTTCCATTTGTCCCCTGTTGAACTCACCAAGGAGAGTAGGGGCTCTTCTCGTGTGTCTGTCTGACTTTGAGAGAGAGGGAGGCAAAGTGAGCAGCTGGGCTGTGGGCACAGGGACCTGGGGCAGAAAGCCTGAGCAGGAGCCTTCGGGAATGTCACAGCGGGTGTCTGAGTGCTGCTTCACGTGGGAAACAGGGGAAGGGGAGGCAGAAAGCTGCTGAGAAACATGTGACAGCCAACCTGCTGAGCTCTGAAAGGCTGTTTGAAATAGGGAGCCAGGAGGAAGAAATGGCAGCCCAGGGTCTTTTTGTGTTTTCCATTCATAGGAAGCAAACTTATTAAGGATTATGATGTCCCATAGCATAAGCAATGAGCTCTTTTCAACTGATTTGCTTTCCAGCACTGGCTGTGGAGCATTTTCAGACAGTCTTGCTTCACAGATGCCTTTGAGATGGGAATTGACTTGTGTTACTTGTGCAAGTCCATCCATGCACATAGCCATTGCAGTCCCCATGATTTGCTGTTGACATCTCTGGATTCAGCCCTGCTCTACTCTCCCAACATCACTTACATCCCCAGCAGACACCCACTGATCCACAGAGTTTGGGTCCCACCATTGTATGTACTGGTGCCTAGTCTGTGCAGTAAAGTTCCCGCTAAGCAGTATAGGGAGCAGAAAGCACATGCTTTAGGTAAGTGTTCTCCTGATAAATGCCCTTATGACTCAGAAGAGTAGTGATTTCTGCATCCCCTTCTCTTCTGTACACCCGCAGGGCAGAGCTGGGAAAGGATCAAACCCCGGAGCACTGGGCTTCTGCTGCCAGAGACGTTAGCTGTCTGTTTTACCTAAAACCCTTTTAAAAGCAAAGCAAGAACATCTACTCTGCAGGCAGCGCAGGAAACCTTGTGCGGATGTAATGGAGCGTAATCAGTGACAAATTTGTCATCTTTATTCCACCGCTGCCGTGTGGGGAGGAATCATTGCTGCTTGCTTCAGCGAAGCACTGTGATAGAGGAAACTGCTGCCTGCTCAAGCTATTTCATGTCATGTAACGCCAGGATTCAGTTTCTGGGACAGGGAGAGAGAAACTTGTTCCTCCTTGGTCAGTCATTTGGCCCTGGGGGTCAGCCCTCTTTGGGTATCGTGCTGTGGTAGGGAGAGGGGGTAAGACAGGGTGCAGTGGCACTGCTCGATGCATTACAGCCTCTCCGGTGCCTGAGTTGTGTGATCACACCTTAGAGGTAAGACACACTCCAGACTTGGGAGTCTGAATTAAGTCAATTCCCCAGATTGTATTGTCAGGGTTGTTGTGCTTTTACCTGGCATGGCTTCCAGTCTTCTCCTGGGAACCATCCTGGAAGTTCAGCTGATGCATCTTATGGTTGTGTAGGCAATGCTGACATAGATGGCAATGCTTTGGTCCCTCCTGCCATGGCTTCCAACTTTATTTGCAATAGAGTGTTGGTGGGTTTTGTGATGATGGGGGCAAGAGAAGAAGCAGCCCTCTGTCTCTTCCTGAACTAAATGCCATAGCTAGAACCATCTGCAGTTACAGGAGCGTGAAGTGGTTGAGCCAATCAAGGTAGCCCTTTCCATGTCCCTTTTGCTTCTGGACCATGGCAGGCTTTGAAGAGGGGGTTCATCCCACTAAGTTGCTGAGGCTCCCTCCAGGAGTCTGTGGAGGGAAAGGCTGAAGGCTTATGGCATGAATGGCCTTATTTTGAAGGTGCTTATTAGTCTTTTTTGACCGTGGACACCCAGGTGAGACCCATGTCAGACAAGATACACTCCCTGTAGGGAGCTCAGTAAGAGTGAAATGAATCTGGGAGAACAAGATGTGAGGTAATAGAATCATAGAATCATAGAATTGTCAGGGTTGGAAGGGACCTTAAAGATCATCTAGTTCCAACCCCCCTGCCTTGGG
>WTSP01010680.1:30251-81303 GCA_025331215.1 Actenoides lindsayi | reverse complement strand
AGGTGCTCCAGCCCTCTGATCATCCTCGTGGCCCTTCTCTGGACATGTTCCAGCACGTCCATATCCTTCCTGTAATATGAGCTCCAGAACTGGATGCAGTACTCCAGGTGGGGTCTCACCAGAGTGGAGTAGAGGGGGAGAATCACCTCCCTTGACTTGCTGGCCACGCTTCTCTTGATGCAGCCTGGGATACGATTTGCCCTATGGGCTGCATCATGGAGAATGGCCTCTCCCTGTGAGTCCCTGAACTCTTCCTAAAGTCTTGACTCCTCTAAAAAAGCAATTACCTAGGAATGCCAGACTCGGTCAGAAAACTGATTTTTTACCATTCACCATCCTTGGCAAGGGCACTGAAGTACAGTGAAGTATCACAAAACTAAGATGCAATGAGAAAGAGCCCAAACAATATTTTCTTTCTTGAGTTCCATAGTTGGAGGCTTTTTTTTTTTTTTAGCAAATAAAATCATGCTGAGATCTGATTCATGTTTTTTTAATGCCTCAGAAGTCTGCAGTGTCATTCTCCTGGTTTGGCATCCTAATTCAAAGTGAAATACATAAAGCCAAAAGGAGCATGTCAAGGAGTTTCTCCAGCTTTCATCATCTTTTTTTTTAACACGAGCAGGTGCTGTCCTTTTTTAACTGACTAGCAATGTGTACAAAGGAATAGAGGGAAGAGCTTGGAAATAAAATGTTAAGGACATTTTTGTTATTGTTTTAGTGGTACCGGGATAGAGCTCTCACACGTAAGAGCAGTGAAACATTCAACAACTGAAACTTGTTCTTACCAGGCTTATAACTTCTCACTGCAGCGTATTTGCAGCATCCAGCTATTGGGACAAATTAGCAGATATTCATAGGTGCTGTCAGCAACTGGATACATACCGTAAGAGGAGCTTTGCCTCTACGCAAACTAAGGATATGCGAAAATACGCGAGGATGAGGCGCAAGCTGCCGCGGCTCTGCAGACCCTCGCGGCTGCCGGCCGAGCTCAGGGCCTGCGCACCCCTGGCGAAGGTGAGCTGCGTGCAGCAGGGTGGAGGTGGGTGCCAGGGGACGTGGAAGGCTGGGATGGGGAGGTGGCGATGGAATAAAATGGAATTATGGACTTCTTTTGGAGTTTCCCAGAACTGCAGTCTTTTGAAGCTGGAGAAGGGAGGGGGGGATAGAGTGGGACAGGGAGGTGGGGACCTCTTCCCTGAGAGACGGAGACTCTGGGACATCCTGGCCAGGATAAATGTTGCTTCACTACATTAAGTATCTTCAAATTCAGGCTAAAAGAGTGAGTAGCAGCCCACAGGGGCTGCTAAAGGTGGTCAGTTGAGAGCATGTTGGAAAAATGTCCTCCCTCATCCCCATCCATGGTCAGGAGAGACAAGTTTCTGCTCTGCTCTGCCCCTGGAGAAACATCTCCCTCTCACTATGGGCAGAGCAGTAGCCTAAACAGGGGGGTTCAAACAACTGAAAATCTCCCTGCTTCCCTCTATCCCCCATCATCTCTACAACATTTTATCATGGGCAGATTTTAAAGTTTCAGGACATTTCTTCTTCTTGAGTCATCCAGCTCTGCTATCCAAAAGTCCATGGGTCACATAGCAGGAAACATTGCAAATGTTTCCAAATGCCCAGCCTTACAGGAATTGCCAGGGAAATACAGTGCCATTGCCTGAGGATAATTTCTGGGAGCTGTGTTAGATGTGGTCTAGAGGAGGAAGGAGGCATGGGACATTTTTTGGTACGTTTAGGCACATTTCATTGCTTTGTGCCTCCGTGTGTCTTGCTGTGAGTAAGTGATGTTTGCTGAGAGCATCGTACGCGCCACGCCGGGCAAGTTAATTCACTTCTGCTTGAAAAATACATGAGAATCTCAGAGTGAGGTGGAAGGGGTGTCCCATATTCACCATGGAAGACCTGGGCAATAAAACCCTTTGGCAAACACAGTGTGATGGAGAAGGGCTCAGCTGCCCAAAGACCCTCTTGTGTGGACTCCAGCCACGTGGGTAGCACTGAGGATGAGGACTGCTGGTTGCTTCACCGGGGCCCCAACCCTCTTGCTGTGCCAGACTTCGTAGAAATACTAATAGCAGAATTACGGGCATGCATCACCAGGGGACCATAAATATAATTTTTAATTAACTGGCTATTCTACAGAGGACACTTTGTGCAGTACTGTGAGACATGGGAACAAAGTTCAGCCTGTCCCTGTGACAGAGCTCCAAATTTCCTCTGCTCTTTCTCGACCCGATGCCAACAAACAGATGTGCTCTGTGCCTCCTATTTATGTGCTCCCAAGAAATTAGCACCCCGTTAAGCTACACAATGCAGTTCATTTATTTTTATTTCACTGTGCTGCAGACTTTCAATGTTAACTCTGCACTATTTCTTACTGGAATCAAATCCAGACTAGCACCAAGAGCTGCTTAAATCAACAGCCTATGAGGGTATGAATTTTGTGCAGCAGTACTGGTGCCTATAGCTTAATATAAAGCAGCCCCCAAATTTCAAAGTCCAATGTCTGATCCAGGTCCAAAAGGGAAAGACAGAGGAGGAAGATTTAAATTCCAAATACCTGAAGCTGTGACTGTGATTTGTCTGCAGACCCATTTTAAGGCAACAAACAGCTATATTTATATCTCCTGGATGTGCCTATTATTTCAAGTTCTCACCGAAACAAGTGAAAGTGACATGACAAAGCAGCACTGTAGGGAGACAAAAAATGTATAAAAAGCAATTGATCCATTATAGATGCAGTCTCAGGCAAGCTCAGTCTATTTTTAATTATTTTAGTAATGCAGCTGATTTGCTGCATCAAGGAAGGACATTGAAGAGGGATCTCTCCCAGCAAGCTAAGTAATTGGTTTGTGTGGCTCAGTGGCATCTGGACATCTCCAAGAGTGTGCGTGGCACAGCAATCTCCTGGGGAAATGGTGTCACTGCAGAAGCCCTGCCCAGCAGATCACCTTGAGGCATGTGACACCCCAGAGACAAACAGGTGATGCTTTAGGAAAACGAGGGGAGAAGCCAGTAGGATGTTGAATTGTGGCCAACGGGATTAGGAAAGGGGAAAGTTTCTCAGTAATTTTTTAAAAGGACATTTCTATTGCTGCGAGTAGGGTCGGTGAATTAAGTTGCAGGGATTGCTGCCATGGGAGGTAGATTTGGGTATGCATAGGCTAACCAGGCTGGGGGACTCTTGATTCCTCCATGTTCTCCGTGATCACAGCCACCTCTCCGGTTGGAACAGCAAAGTTCCATCTGAGTGCCACCCACTCAGCTTGCCTGTGCCAAAGACAAAACGGGTCCTCCATCCTTGTGTGGCTTCTTTGGCCTTGGGGTAGTCTGGAAGAGAGAAAACTTGAGGTTTCCCTCCCTTTCCCATAGTGGCCTTTAAATGAGAGTGCGTGTGAGGAGGACAGGACACAGATGCCTTCTAGCCAAAGGATGGCTTTCAGGGCATTCAGTTAAATCATGAAAATAAAACAATGCCTTAGTTACAGAGAGCTGTGTGAGGCCATCAAGGAAAGAGAGACCACCCATGAGGAGTGAGCAATGCAACGGGGACAGTGAAAATAAGGTCAGAGAGCGGCAGCTGTGCTCAGGAAGGCATAGGTTGGTTTAATATAGTGACAAAAACCAGAAATGACAGCTGTGATTTTTAAACTTGACATCCAAGTGCTCTACGACACCTGGGACTCTTCAGAGACAGGACGGTCCAGGACAGTTTTTCACTGACGCTGAGCTCACTTCATAAAGCAAACAGAAATGTGGCTGTTGAAGGCTGTGAAAAGGCCAGGGTGAGCCTCGATGCTAACCTGCCAGGGGAGAGTGACTCCGGTCACCACTTCCCTCCTTTGTAATATCTCAGGGCTGCTTGTGCTTCCCATCTGGGGACTGTCTTATAAAAACGTTTATCTTCTTGTCGTGTGGAAGCAGCATTTCTTCTCCATTATGGAGCTATGTCAATCCCACTGAGGGCAAGAGGTCAGGAATGGGACTCCCACGCTCATTCTTCATCTGGCGGCATGGGCCAGCCCCAGCCTGGTCAGTCTGTCAGCTGTGAGCAGTGACTTCTCCATTCCATTGCCAGTGAGGGGAAGAACAGATCTCAGCTGGCCCATTGAGCAGCCCTCAGACACATAGTAGTCTTGCTCACCAGCACACTGTGTACCTGCGGGCTTGGCCCATGCAGTTTTGGATGGAGAGCTACTCCTGAAGGAAACGCATGTTTGGAACTGAGGTTGACATTGGCCATGCTCAGCCCCTTTTTCCACAGATGGTCTCACATGTCAGCTTTGCCAGCAGCAGTACCGCTGCAGGTCACAGTACCTGCCCCTCCGTGGGTTGTCATCGCTTTGGGACAAAGACAAGGCTTATAAATAAAGGGGAATAAACATACAGAAATCCCTCTTATTAAAAAAAAAAGGCAATTAAAAAAAAAATCAACCTACTGTAAGAGAGATGGGAAGCTCCTGTTGTAGATCAGAGCTACAGGTTGCTTAGGTCATTGACCAGCAACCAGCATCACACCACTTCTACAGCTTCAGCTTGCTCATACCTTCTGTGCAAGCCTAGCAATAATAAGTAAAGGTCTGGTGACTTCGTGGAGTCTCTGATTTGTCTGTCTTTTGGGGGTCAAAGCACTTTACAGAAGAACTTTGCTTTGCAGAGTCTGGAGTTGGCTTAGGCATTTAGTAAAACTCTGTATAAATTTGTGGCAGTTTCTCCATAGGCCTGAAGCTTAGAGCTGTCATACTGGGTCAGAGCAAAGGTCCTTGCAGTGTCCCATTGCCCGCAGTGGGTATGAGTGTTGCAGAGAGGAGAATGGAAAACATACATAATATTTGCTCTGGATATTCTCCCACCTTCCCATGTTTTCAACTCAATTCTTCTATTGGGTGAAACAGAGAACAGTGAACCCTTTCCACTTTCTCCATGTCACTCACCATCATTACATACATTTCCTCAATTTCTCCTTCAGGAAACTTCCCCCCCCCTCCCCAGACCAAAGAGTCTACTTTGCTTACGTAGTCATTTCTTTATAGGAACCATTTTTTTTACATTTAATCATCTTTTCTGCCTTTCCTTGAATCCTGTCGATGACCTCTATGTTTTCTGGAGGTAAGGAGATCTGAAGTTATTGAATTAGAATATAAGTGAGAATATAACACAATAAGAACATAATTATATAATATTTATATATAGTAACATATAGTTATATAATAAGAATATAATATTGAGTAAGAAGATATAAGTGAATCCTGGTTTGATTCAGTGCCATATTAATATCCTCTTTCCCTTGGCCCTTAGTAATCACTAATATTTTATTTGCTTATTCCACCACTACTGAGGAATGAAGTGATGTTTCATAGAACTATTATAATCCAAGTATCTTACTCCTGAGTGAGCCCATAATTTTATATGTGAACTTCAGAACATTTTTCCTGCCGTGAACGCTACTTGACATTTGGCTACATTAAATTTAATTTGCTGGTTTATTGCTCATTCACTTAATCTCATCATATCTTTCTGCAGGCCCGTGCTCTTACAACTTTGAATACCATGGTGTCACCTGCAAACTTCTCCCTCACTGCTCACGCCTTTTCTCAGGTTTCTATGAAGTAGGTAGAGCAGCCTGTGGCCTCCCTGTCTAGATCCCTGGAGAAAACCAAAAGGCCATCTCCTTGCTGTCTTAATTGCACAGACTCAAGGTTTGCAGGACTCCTCTAGAGATACTGTGTCATAGTTAGATCCCTTCACTGGATGAAGTTGTTGCATTCCATCCTGGAGCACGGCTCTGAGGTTGGGCCATAGGTTGATCTTCAGCCTTTGATGCAGTGTTACATTAATGCATTCATTGGAAAATTATCACCAAGGCCTTCAGCTGACATTGAAAGGTACTGCAGGATGGGGTTGACTTACAGCATTATGAACCAAGGTGAAGGCAGATGGCTGTGCCCTGGGCCAGCTGGAGCCTGCTAGACGTCACACTTAGCTCCAGATTCAGTGAGTTACCGCAATCCAGCCTGGAGGTACCAGGTTGATGAGTTTCTACAGACAGGTTTTTTATGTGGGGAAGAAAAGCAAAGGTGGAAGGAGGGTTTTGGAAGCTAATGCTTCCCTGTCATCCAAGTTTACCAATAAGATGGAATCTCCCCTTTCACCTTTCCCAAGGAGAACAGCTTCACACTTTGTTGCAGCAGATCTATTATTTGCTCTCAAGAGGAGAAAGCATAGAAAAACATGTAGGAGATCAAAAAGATTCATCCACAAATCTTCACCTTGATTATTTAAAGCAGAATACTTAAAAAAGTTCTCTACTAGTTGGGTAGAAACATAGCCTGGCTTGCAGTCACAGCTGTGTTGCCATCCCATTCCACGCTTTTGGGATAGCAAAAGCACTGCCCCACATGGGTTTTCACCCACATTTTCATGCAAGTTCCTAATCCACAATTATTGAGGACCTGATCCCTTGGCAAAACCAAAGTGGAGGTGAGCCACGGTCCTTTTTCTGGGGGGCTCCATGACCCAGGCATGCTTTTGGCCTCATTCAAGAGTAATCTGACTGCTGTTCTCCACAGACTCCTGTTCTATCTCTGCAAGCTGGACTGGCCCAAACATAGCATCCTGGGACTAATTAGGCTAAGACCTGCTCTTTAACCCTTTCTTATCATCTTCTGGATTTATTTACTGAATTTCACACTCTGTTTTTACACCCCTGTCTTTGTAAACCAGCCCTTTGCAGGATGTCCTTTTCTCACCATCACCAACCACCTTCACCCCTGAAACTCCCCTAAGAAAACAATTCTGGGACCTGGTGTGTTCCCACATAACATTTTAGCTTTTGATAAACAGCATATTTTTCTGAAATCTCACTTTGGCAAATATGTTCCAACGGTCTCCACTTTTCATCTCTCTTCTGAAATCTTATTCCCAAATGGTAGAATAAAACTAGGAAGGAAGTGAGGAGAAAATGTGGGTGTAGAAGAACATCCTGTTCTACACAAATACCCTGGTGTGTTGTCAGATGGATGCTCTGCTTTAAATAGAAAAGGCCTCATTCTTGCAAAGGCCAAAATAATAAATTCTTGGGAATTAGAAAAGATGGAAACAATAGTTTAGTAAAGAAAGTGTTTGGACTTACTGAATTAAAGAATCAGCCAAGTTAGAGCTTCTCATTATCACATGCAGTCTCCTTTTTGTCTATACCTACAGTGCACATGCACACTTGCACAAAGGGTTTGGGAATAATCCCTGGGGAACTCAGTGAAATTCTGTTTCTTGTTTATTGTATTTGAGAGGCTATTTCCATAGAAGAGGTCATTTGGGGTAAGCAATGTTGAAGTGAGAGTTAGAAGAGAGCCACTGGAATAGATTCAGAGGTCCCCAAACTTTGATGTGTTTGAAGATGTTCTGCTTAGATCCGATTTTCTGACTCTGATTTGTGCTATCCACTTTCTACAAGGGGCTGAGTGAAACAACTTTCTGCACTCTGGTGACCTTTTTTTTTTTACCGTCAGTATTTTTTTACGACAACCTCTTCAACTGCTTTGGTTATCCCTAGAACAAGGGGACTTTTTTTTCTCTCACCTTCTTCATATTTTGTATATTTTAGAACTTTTCACAGCATGGTAGTGTTGGAAGGGTCCTCTGGAAATCATCAAGTCCAGCCTCTCTGCTAAAGGAGGTTCACCCAGAGCAGGTTGCCCAGGAACATGTCTAGGTGGGTTTTGAAAGTCTCCAGGGGAGGAGATTCCACAACCTCTCTAGGCAGCCTGTCCCAGGTCTCTGTCATCCTCAAAGCAAAGAGTGTTTTGCTTTAAATCTGAAATTTTTGGTGCAATTTGATAGGAAAATGGAAAGAAAGATACCCTTGGGTGCAAAATATCATTCAGTCTAGGTGTTAGGAAAATTCCATGGGATTTACTTCAGCAAAGCAACTTTTTTACATCAACAGCATTTTCCCCAGACTTCTGACGGTCTCTAAGGACAGTTCATATTGTTCAGTAGGAGAACTGTGAAGCTGAATATTGCCACTGCAAGAGTGTAAGAGCTTGTCTATCCCATATCACTGCTATTTATTGTGATGATGGAAGCCCTGGCCATGTGAAGCTGAGCCTGGGTGAGAACCCATGAACCCATTCACCCTCCTTGTTGTCACCAGTGGAGCACATGGGGTTTTTAGTGCCAGGTGTTTCTTCAGCAAGAATCAGGGAAGCCATTATGTGTTCCCTTAAGCTGATTTCTACTGCCTGACACTATTATCTCCATCGTTTTTGAAATCATCTTGAAATTCGTCTTTGTGAAGACAAAAATGAGCCTCTGTTGGAGTCAAAGACCCTGTCACATGGGCACTGCATTCTGACCCTGGAAGATCTGTCCTGTTGTTTATCTCTGTGGCCAATACAATGCAGCCACAGGGACAGTCAAGGGGCATAAGTGGTGTGGTTGTCCTGTGCAGTTTCGCAGAGGGATCCTATAGAAAAGGATCTTTAATTTCATATTTCAGTATTTAACACTTCGCCTTTGTTCGATAGATGGGGTGGGGAAGGGAGGAGTGATCACATGTTCGGTTCCAGTAACATTCTTGTTGTGGTCAGACTGGTTGGATAGTATTAGCAGTTAGAGGCGGACAAACACATGATTCAGTGCTGGTGGGCCTCTGTTGGCTCCTACTGATGCAGTCTGAGCACTGCTTGCTGTGGACCAGAGACAGGGATCTGCAAAAGGATAGTCAGGAGGCTTTGCACCCAGCCTGCTCTTGTAGAAACCATAGCTTCCTGGGATCGCTGAGTTTCTGTGCATGCCAGAGGAGGTGAATGCTTACCAGCAGCCAGGTCTTCTGCAAATGCTTCCTAGAGAGCACATGAAATCCTGTCTGCAATGAAACCCATGTGGCCCTGTGCAGTGGTGCTAGCTCACCCATCAGCATATTGCATTATGGTTCTGAGTTTCATCCATCTTCAATGTAATACCCTCAAATATGTTTCTTTGTGTCTTGATCCGTGCTCTTTAAAACGTGCTTCCACTCAGCCTGGTGAAGACAGACACTTTGTCAAAGCTTTAATGAAAGGGCATCATGTGGATGATGAACAGGCTTTCTCTGCAGTAAACAAGCTCCCTGTGCTGGGTTTATTTCTGGAGCAGCTAACCTATTATCTGATGCGGGGCCTTGTGTGTATGGGAGTTGGTCCATCCGCAAAATGAATTACATGCCCTTCTTTGCTATTGGAACTATCCATCATACCGTGTCCCAAATGGTCTATCATGTTGTTGTCTAGTAAAACTCAGCCATCAGCGGCAGCCTCTGTTCAGATGCTGATGCTAGATGTCTGAAAATGTGATTTCAGCTATAACTCTGAGAACATTTAGTTGGAATTTATGACTAGAGGTCCCTTTAAGCTCCATCAACTCTATCCATTTCACACCTTTATAAATAATGCTAGTCTTCAGTTCAGAATCCTTTAGGCCAGCCATGTGGTTTTTTTGTAGTGTCTGGAGTACATCACATGCAAGATTTCACTCCAAGATGTCAAACTGTGTGGGTACATATCAACTAAATAAAAAAGACTTTGACCAAGTAACGTGAACACCAAGGAAGGCATTTTGGTGAACTTGGCACTGTCTAGGATGTGCAAGACTTTGGCGCCTCTTCTGGCCATACTAAGACTTCCAGTATGTCTCCTTTCTGTGCCCCAGTTTTCTTTCTAGTTGGTTCCCAGCTAGCATTAACCAAAATCCTTGAAGCATCCCCATTGGGTTTCGCTTTGATTGGATCTGGTCCATCACTACCTTAGCACTACATGTGGTGCTGTGAGAGCTACAGACAAAAAATGCTAAGCAAGCAGAAATGTCACCTTTTCTCCATTGACTTAAGTAGGAGCAGATGTGCAGATGAACAGCAAGCACTTAGGATCATGCTTTAGATTTTTCATAAATAAAGGAAGGGTCCAGCCCTGAGAAGTGCTTATCATCCTGGATGGGGATGTTGCAGAGCTGAAGGGGTTGAGTGGTGGGAAGACATTTCAGAGGGGGTGCCAAGGGTGTTTGCAGAGTCAAACCCCGTAGGATTATTTGAGGTTATTCCCCCTCATACATAACCTCGGCAGTCACCACTGTAGTCCGATGCCTTGGGGAATGGGTAAGGAAATCTATTAATAATACTCTTAGGAAAAAATTAGTATCCAAACAACTTCTGTTTCCTTGTTTTTTACACGTCTGTGCTCTCCTCTATCACTAGCTACAGCGCCGAGCCTGGTATGCTCTGACAAAGAGCTATTGATGGTGGGCTTGTGTGAATTGGCCCGGCACTGGTCACAGCCAACTTCTGTGGGACCTGCTGCCCCCGTCTTACAATACGCTCCAGTGTGCTGAGCCATTTGTGAAAGGTCAGAAATGAACAGAGAAATGGACTGGAGTCAAAAACAAGTAGTCCTATAAATATCAGTCGTAGTCAAAGGCAGTTTATTCCATTCCTCCCCTCTCTCTCCCTCTGTGTGTGTCTCTCCCTCCCTCTGTTGTGGTTTCCCAGATATAGCTCCATGTTTCTGAGTGGGGAGCTCTGAAAGGAAAGCAGCACGCACGCTGCAGCTTCTGCTCCCATCGTGCGCACATGGAATAATCCGCAGTCCCGCAAGCAGGACTGACAGCCGGCACGGAGTCCAGCCATCGTCTCGACTCAGATGTTAAGTTTTAATTTCTCGGATTTTCTTTATTTGTGAGAAACTCATTTGCTGCAGTTTGAGAACTAGTTCTGGGCACAGACAGTTTGGATTGGGACTGCTGAGGGCTCCTCTCTACCCAGAGCTAACATTTGACTTCACAATGACTTTAGCAGCTAAATTAGAGGATATTGAAGTGACGCTGGAGCACCTACTAATGGATGTGTTCGTAAGTAAGCTACAATTTCCTATTTAAAGTGAGGTGCTAATCATCTAGTAGGAAGCCTACAAATTTAGTGGTGTATCCAAGTGTTGCAGTGACTTAATTCCTTTACATTTCCAGTTAAACTGTGTTTCCAACACTATTATTGTGTTGGTCTATACCTGAGGCATCTACTGCAAATGGTAACATGCAAAACTGGAATGGTGTGACTCCAAGGCAGGACAGGTTCTGTACTGGTTTTGTGTATCATCTACAGCTTTGATGAAGTACGTGAAAAGAAGGGGAGATTTGGTTGCTTTGAGGAATATCTCTGTAAAAGAAAAGTGTATTAACAGAGCCTTTAATCTGTGTATTGCTTAGCATCAAGCGTCCTTGGCTTTAGGATTTTGACAGCTATTAGCTTACAGTCTTCGACTTTTGGGTTAGTTCTATAAGAGATGGAGGAACAAGAAAAAGTAGCCATGTTTTCAAGAAAATCAAGTGTATGCCTCCTACTTGTACAAAGCCCTCTAAACAGTGTTAACCTGTTATTGGTTCCTTGAAATCATCAATGGTCACTGAAGCAATGTATGACTCGCTTCTGCGCATCTAAGAATCTGTATCATATTTCTAAAAAGTTTCTTAAAAATATCAAAACATTTCAAAAACGATTCCTGCTTTTTTCCATGTTTTAGAATTTTTTTGCAAAGTGGGGGGAAAACAATCATGAGTGATTGCCAGATCATTTCTCTTCTTCCCAAAAAAAAAAAGTCATGCCAAGGTGATCTGTACTCTCTGAATTCAGGTTATAAGAAGTAAGATGGCAAGTGACATTCTGAATGTTCAGAAGAGTTTTTTGGCACCTCGTAAATGAAATGCTTCAGATTTCAGGGTCTAGTGAAGAGGAATCTTAGGCATCAACCACAAAAGTGAAAAACAGGAGAGCATGCCAGCTTTCTAGACTGTGGTCCAGTTACTAAGGTGTCCATCTGTGCTGTGAAATGGATTCAAGTCTCTTTGGGCTGTCGTCTCCCCTCAGTACCTTGGGGAGTGTGCTGTCCCCTTTCTGAAAGGTTGCTGAAATATAGTAGAGGAAAATAGATGGAGGCTGTCCTGTCAAAACCTCTATGCAGGGTGTGGAATACTGAGATTGCTCTTTGGGCTGTAAGATTTGAATCAACTTAATAATTATTTGCCACTCTGGGTTCAATTTGTTTCCCCATCTCTGAGTACCGTGTATCCCAGACAACCCCTAAGGGTTTAAATCCCCATGACAATCAAAGATGCAACATCCATATCTCATGACCACAGCACCCTGTGAAAATTAGTCTGCGTGAGAAGGGACTGGTGCTTTCTTTGGTCTGTTTGCGGTTGCCATAGGATACACTTGACACCATGATCCCTCTTGGGCTATTTGTAGCTCAGCATCACTTCGTCGAGTTGGGTGCTTCACACCTGGAAGACTGAGAAACTTCATGGGCTAGATGTCATTGAACAGCGGGTGCTTAAAGATGTTTTTGTTACAGGGTAGCTTTAAGGCGTATCTCAGAGGCTGGTAAGATCTAGAAAGCCAGGGTTGGCTGAGTTGATTGAGGTTGAACCATGCTACATGCATCAGATTGTGTTTGAAGGGCATGAAAAGTCTTCTGCCTTTCTGGGAACCACCCAGCCCTATAAGACAGGTCATAGGGAATAATTTCTTCATGGCTGTTCATGTCCCATCATGAGGATTGTTCTGGAGCTGTGTCTAGGTTTTGTCTATTCTTATATCCATTCCCTGCCTCCATTGAAGTGTTTTCCCTCATGGGTTTTGGGGTTTGGTTTGGGTTTGTTGGTTTTTTTTTTTCAGTGAGGGTGACAGTAGACCCAGTGAAATGTGACCAAAATCTCCAGAGATGCAGATGGCCTCAATTCATGAAGCCAGTGGATTTCTTCTCAGGATGTGTTTTGAATTGGTCACCTAAATGTGTAATTCCAGAGCCCCAGTGAGACGTCCCCAGCTGGGACACTGCAGTCACAGATGAAATGGTGATGCAAGGACATGTCTATGCGGTGCCATGCCGTGCCATGCCAGAGCCCCAGCTGGCCCTGGAAGAGCTGCTGTGTCTGTGCAGCTTTGTGCAGGGGCACACTGTAATAGTGTCAGTGCTTCACCCTCCTTGTCCCTCTGCAGAGCCTGGGGCTGTAAGACTCAGGAGTAGCATGTCCAGGCTTCATGTCTCATTGACTATCAGGACTGTGAATCTAATCTAGCCTCTATGCAGACCAAGGAGATAAGTTTTCCCTGCTGAGCAATGATGTTTTCAGCTAGCTGGGTTCTTCTAAAAATGACCTAGGAATTATGGCAGGAAGAACTTCGGATAACTTTGGATAAATATTTCAAATGCAGAATCATTTTGTCTGACACTATCAGGCACAGTTTTCAGGCTTTACTGCTATCACCTTGCCTTGTGGCTGTGTTTGGTCCATTGAGCGATGCTATAAAGAATTTCTACTACTGGATACAGAAAAGTAAATATGAAGCTCAATATGAGGGAAGGACAAAACACAACACTCTGGCTGTTACCAATCACTCTAGCAGCCAGGTTCATCCAAGGTCATTAATCTATTAGCAATTGTTTTGCTGTTACCAGCAAGACTAGGTGAGGAGCATGGGGCCAGACCAGCAGGGCTGAATGGGCTGCAGGCAGATAGGCTGCCAGGTAGCAAGACCCTCCTGGGAATAATCGTGAAGTCTGCTCCATGCCATCCGTCTTCATCTGTGTCAGGTTTATTGCTGAAAGAGTGAAGCCATCTGTCACCGTAATGCCCCTCTTCTGATTCTGTGGTGCCCTCCACTGCTCCAAACCAGGCGATTACTTAAAAAATTGGGAAATTGTGGTCTATGGACCCTTAACTTTTATTTTTTTTCCTTTGAAGAAACATAGTTGTAATGTTCATTGAACCATAGGGGCAGTAACCCATTCCCAGATTAGTGGATTCTGAGGAAGCCTGCTTTAACAGCTCGGACCAAGCAAACAAGCCCATTTTATCACAATGTAGGAAGATTATAGTAAACAGCAAATGAGAAGTAATCACCAGTTTCCAAGGAAAACTGAGCCCTAGCTCAGCTTGGACTAACCCACCTCTATGTAATTTGTCTTTTGCAGGATTTTTTTTTTTGAAGAAAGACTATAGAATTGGGACAGTTTTTTTCTGGACAAGGTCTTTAGCTAAGGCAGAAGACACCTGGAGCTAGCTGAGCAGAGTTTCACAGAGAGGATGGCAAGCCTTGGCAGCAGATATGTTTAGCACTTCCTCTGGAAATACTTTTAAAAATATTTTTCTTTTTTTTTCATGGAGACTAGAGATTTGCATCCACGTGGCATCAACTGCCACTTCCTTTCAGGACACGGTGTACTCACCACGTTGTCATCCCACTATCAGAGAAGCAGCTGTTGCTGCACTGACACTTCCTTTCCCCTGTTACCAAAGGGCACTGCAGAACTTTGCTGAGCTTTACAAGGAGAGATAAAAGGGAAGCCTCCAATGTGACATTTCATAATTAACTGTCATCACCAGTGGGTTGTCACTGAGCTGCTTGATGAGCTGGGACTAGACTGCCTGGAGAAACCCAGGCAGGGAAGCAGGGGCCAAAGCAGGGAGGTGGTGCAGGGACAAGCTCAGCAGGTCCCTTGGGTGTGCTAAGGGGAAAAGGAAGTCTGGGTAAGAAATACAGGCTCCCAATCTCTGGTTCACTGCTTGCAAAGAAATCCCTGAGCTAAATCCTCCTCGCCTCTGCACACACTAATTATTCTTGTGCAGTTCCTGAAAGGAGACCTTTGAGGTACATGTCAGGACTAACCTTGCTGCCTTCCAAGCCTTGTCTTAGGCACATCTAGAGTGAGCCTCCATGTGATACACATTGCCCAGCATGCCTGGGGCACTTTGAGTGGGATGTCTGGGAGGGTTTGGGAGTGAGGTGCACTGTGGAACCTGCCTTGCTGACGGACGCTTTTCCTTGCATTATGAGTGTGGAATCAGACCTGTGAGAAACTGAGTAGAAACCTGAGTAGTCAAACATCAGCTGGCCTCAAGGAGACTGATTTCTGAAGGCATGCGTGACAGAGCTGTAGTGACTGTCCCAGGAGAGAGAGACTTAGATGAAGTCTTTAAACCATGAACACTTTATCCCTGGCCCACTCCATATACTAGCTGAGAAACGACAGTCAATTTATCTCCACTGGTTCATGGGGTCTTAGACACCAGCCAAACACAGTGAAGCCTGCCAAATCCACAGTACACTCCATAGCTCCATCTACATTCCTCAGACATCTGTTTCCACATCTGGCTCCTCAGCCTTCCTCCCACCACACTCCACAGATAAATATATACATATGTGTGTGTATGTATAAAAGAATATATGCTTTATATATAGATATATTTTAAAATATGTGTGTGTGTGTATGAGACTACCTGATATAAGTCACATTTGTGAGGCCTTCCTGGCATAGAGAGGGGCTGTGGTTGCTTTGCACTAGGTGGACGCAGCAATCCAGACTTCCTATACCCCAACCTCCTCCATCACCCTGAGAAACGGCTGCTCTTCTCCCTCCCCACGTCGTCAGGTCCTGGCAGAGTTAACACCAAAATAACAAGGGCATGAAACTTAATCTCTGTTTCTAACTCCATAGCAGTCAGAGGAAGCCAGAGGAAATTACCTGGGATGCTGCAAGTATTCTGGCTTTTGCCAGCTAGCAATGAACAGGAATTCAGATCTGAGTCAAACTCCTGTATCCAGACAGCTCTAAAGCTGGATATTTGAAAAAAAAAAAAAATAATCAAACCCTAACACTGAAGAATTAGGAGGCAAAAGATCCTTGGCCAGAGTTGCCAAAGGATGTAGGGCTCCCTGACAGATGTTGGCAGTGGGAATGGCACCATAAGGTGGACAAGGCCACCATATCCTGGTGAGGATCTGGGTTGGTGGCTACTAATGCCTACATACTCCAGCTCTTAAAACTAAGCTGCTGAGAGAGGGGCATTTAAGTGGCCTAGCGCTTTAGTAATAGTAGAGAAATAGCAACAAACGCAGCAATGATAAGTGCCAGCTCTTCTCCTCATCTTTTCACAGATAGGAAAACCAAGACAGAGGGACATGAAGCCATTTGAGTATCACCCTCCTCCATCTTCCCACTCAAAAAGGAGTAGAAATCTAACTTCCAGAATCCTAGCTTGGTGGCTTGTTCCCTCCAGAGTAAAACACTCCACCACAATTGCAGAATAAACCAGCCATCAACTTCTGGGATACAGATCTTTGATGCCAAGGATGAAATGTGCTTTTGGATCTAGTCCTAGCATGCTCTGGCATATAGTTGGTATACTTGTCCATTCCTCAGGCAATTACATCATTAACCTTGCTATTTTATCTGATAAATATCTGTAAATGTCTGTATCAGTGGTAAACAGCTGCCATTCTCATAGCTGGTACTGAGGACATTCTGGAGAAAGGAGGGGTGCACAAAGATGATTGTAATGAGCTTGCTTGGACCACCATTTGCACAGGGAGCCCTGCACACAGCAGTCTCCATCCCTGCTGTAATCAAACAAACGTTCTTTCAGTTCCAATCGACTCCTGGTGTCTGTGTTATATTTTTCTTAATAACCATTGCAATGATAAGACATTATCAAAATGTAAAGTGATCCATTAACCTCTATAGCGGCAATAAATCGTGTGGCATTGCCAGGCTGCCAGGACTTGCTAATTGAAGAGCAAGCAGCAAGTTTGTACTTGCACCAGTCACAAATCATGCATAATGCAAAAGCGTGGGTACTAACCTCACCCTTTGCAATATAATGGCTATTTCCATGGATTTATTTATCAGAGAAATCCGTTCTTTGAAACAGCTCTTAATGAGTTTCTCTCTGGCAACAGCCGCATCCTCCTGTTTATCCTCAGCATCCAGTTTGCAGGAGATTTAAAGCCTCATTCTCCACTAGTGGAGTCAGCTTGAGTTTTACCAGTGTAGTGGGTAAGAGCAGAATCAGGCCCCTTGACATGCACTAAAAACTGAGATTGCTCAGCATGATTGTGCCATTTGAGAGATACCATTAGGTAACTGTCAGGTTTTGTTTAGACATTGCTGAAAATGACAACTTAAATATGATCGTGCCAGGTTTTTCTAATGAATAATCTAATCCAGCATCTTGTCTTGGGCAGTAACTGCCCTCGGGTGCCGACAGAACAGGGCAAGTACATAATCACAGTCCCCACGCTCATCTTCCAAATACCAGCTGTTTGCATTCGGGGGTTTTATGACCCAGAGGTGGTGTCTTCAAAGTTAGCAGCCCCACAGTAGATGTTCTTTCATTAATTTGTTGGAGTCATTTCTTGAACCCAGCCCAGGGACCCAAGTTACAAGGCACAGCTGCCACAAAGAGTCCTGGAGCAGAAGAAAAGCCGTAGTGCTGTGCTGCAGTCCTGTGCACAGTGCTGTCAACCACAGATAACTCCTAGAATTGCTCCCATGAGAGCCAAGTCATGCTGTTGACCCTCAGAAAGCCTTTGTGGAACAGAAGAGCTTTGTGGAGCAGTCTAGGCTGCTCACCCATGCTGAACAACACACAAAAAGAAGACAGTGAGAATGAAGAGCTGGGAGTGTAAATGCCAACAGGGATGTTAGTGAAAGCAAGGTAGTTAAATACAGCTGCCAAGGGACACAGCAGAACTTCAGATAGCTGAACAGGTAGACCAAGGATGGTCAGTTATCAAGCTTGTTTTATAATCAGTGGGGAGACATCAACCCTTTTAGGTATCATTCACCCCTCAGTAAAAGTAGGTAGCTGAAGCAGGTCTGGTGTCTCAAACTTTGCAAGTGCCCATTTATCTTCACTTATGACAAAAGGAGTCCAGATGACAAGTTCACATAAAGGCAGTGAAAGTTAGGAGAGGTAAGTGCCACTCCAGATGTCTCCTACTACTGAGGTAGCATGTTGTTACAGCTTGGCAGACACAGAGGAGCTGAAGCAATAAAATATAAACTGACAGGAATTGCAGGGACAGACTCCAAGGCTGAAGATCCAGAGAGTCAGACAAACTTTTCACATTTCTTAATCTGTCCCTATAAATCCACACAGAACATAACCAATTTGGTTTTGTGTTTTGCCCATGTTAGCAGTTCCTCTTTCAGCTTTGTGCAGAGTATTCTCCTCACTCAGGGAAAAGTCATCACTATTCCATGCCTGTGAGACCTCAACTTCAAAACAAAAATTGCCTGAGAGGCTGTTTATCAGATCTGACAAGGCTTAAAAATACCCTCCTAACATCACTTAGGGGTCTTCTACTTGCCTCCTTTCTTTAGGGACATGTTGGCCTCTCTGCTATCCATGTAGCTTTCTCTTGGCGTAACGTGTCTCTGTCTCCTTCCCTCACATAGACACATACGCTTTCCCACAATATATTAAGATTAATCAAAGCAGTGTAACAAAGATGAAGTTTTAAAAGCGAGAAAATTACACAGAACAAAGAAGCATTTATCTTCGCGGTGTTTGACATAGTCCATATGTCACATATCCTGTTTAAGGCTTAAACCTAGCTCAAGGCTGAGTGCCTTCCATGCCGTGCTGAGCAAACCTCTATTTCTTCAGGAGCTGAAGCAAATCAGCCAGTGCTATGCCCTACACAGGAGTAGCCTGATGACATTTTAAGGCTCGATACTGAGACGCACCAAGTGTTTGCACATTCCTTGTGGTCACTGAGATGTGCAGACTTTAGACCAGATCCCTGCTAGAAATACTGCACAGTCATACCCATGCTGAGTGCATGACGGCATGACTGCTATTGTATGCATCACAGCCAGCCTCTGCTACACATCCACAACGTGGGAATGTGGTGATGTTGCCAAATGTCTCCTCTTTTGTTTATATAAGCCTCGGAAGTCAGAGGTGGCCTTTGCGATCCCTCCGTGATGTTTACAGGGCCATGTCTCCAGGGCAATTGGGTCAGGCAAGTTCCCTCCTTAATTAATTGCTGTCTTTCTGAGTTATGTGGGAAAAGAACCAACCTACCAACACACTAAAACACAAGAGAAATGTCCTTCCATCTAGCAGAGGCCCCACTTTCTATCCACTCCTGCTTTTCTGGCCAGAGTTTTCCAGGAGTCCTTCTGCCTGAATGCACAGAGACTAGGACCACATTCCCCAGCAAGAATCATACACAAGACAAAGGGTGGAGAGGAGAACTGAAGGTGGGGTGGAGGCTGCTCCTGGAGAGTCTGCTTGGTGGTGGCAGAGGAAGAGTCCAGGTTGCTCTGTCCTCTTTCCTGAAGATGTTTTCTGGGGTGTCTACGTCTGTGCCATGACTTTAATTAGAGGCCATGCCAAGAACTTGCTGGGTTGGTGGACACACCAGTTGATGAGCGCTTGGCTAGGTGCAAGCTCATCAGGTGACATCTTGGATTTCCCATTCTGCTCTGCCAGCCATTCCCCATGACACCCAAGTCTGAGGTACAAAACGTAACAGATGAGCAGCCATGTGGGATACCAGTGAATGAGGAAAATTTGGAACATCTAATATTACATTTTGGGTTAACCTACAGCAACGTGCATCAGATATGAACTTCTCTGAGTTCAGAAGTGCTTGGTTCTAGGTTTCTATTTAGGCTAATGCTAGTCAGACCTACTAACATCTCTATGAACTGCAGATGGTTAATCAACCATGCTGTAGCATGATGCAAATTCATCATAGAAGCCTAAATTCCCCGTCGTCTCAATCAGTACCAGTGACGGACATGCCACACATGCAGTCCAAAACCATGCT
Organism: Actenoides lindsayi; assembly: GCA_025331215.1. Classification (NCBI taxonomy): domain Eukaryota; kingdom Metazoa; phylum Chordata; class Aves; order Coraciiformes; family Alcedinidae; genus Actenoides; species Actenoides lindsayi. Next base: position 61,649 of record WTSP01010680.1, on the reverse strand, counting down.
GATCACTGCATAACCCAGAGCACCAAAACAGAGTAAAACAAAGGAAGAATCTCTGTTCAAGTCTGGGGCTGACCCTCATATTCAGCATGGAATGCTGCACCCAGCAAAGGCACTCACATGCACTGCTTGCCCAGAGGAGACAGGGAGGTGATGGTGTGCATGGCCCCCAGATGTGACATGGCCTTGCCACACACAGGGAAAGCCTCTGGGTTTTCTGTGACTGGGAACTGTGAGTGGCCTCTCTCACCCTAGCAAGCTGCTGGGTTATTGCCAGGTCTGATGGAAAAGGCTTGTACAGGAATGTAGCTCCATGTGGTGTGTTTTCCCACATTCCTCCCCAGGCTGGAGTGATCGTAATGTTTCTCTGTAAAACACAATGTAAGAGTGGAAAATTGTTGGATTGGTTTTTTTTTAACTTCAAGGCAAACTGGATTTGCTATGACTACCTGTGCTTACCTATCACTCCCAAAGAAGCAGTTTCCTTTACAGTCTGATTCTGGGTGCAATAAAACGTAAGCTAAGTCACTGTAGGGACTGCAACCCCAAAGCTTTGTGTTGTTCTCCTTGTCTTCCTATTGCTTTGCCGTGCCCCACCAAATCAGCTAGGGAGGGTTTCTTATAGTGGAAAGTAAGAAATTACACCAAGATTAATAGGCGCTGCTAAAGAGCTCAAATACAAGTGGTTTCTCTATCAAGACTCCAGGGAAGAATTTGACTTTGCTGCTAATAGAGACCATAGATATCATCCAGGATGGAAAATACTGTCAGGACCTGCGAGTTATCCTTGTTCCCTCTTACTCTGTTGCCATTCTCATGTCTTCATGGAGTACAGAAACTAAGTGGGGTTTTCTGTAATGAGTGACTTTTCAACTTTACCAAACAGTGTCTTATTGGTAGATCCGATAGGTACCACACTCTGCATTTCAAGTCTGTGTCACTGCTGTCACTGGTTTCCATTCACTGATCTCCACTGGGCATACACTGACTTGAAACTTGACTCCTCCGTTGCAAATCGTAGACACGCTTTGCTACAGTAAATGATTTCTCTCTCCTTTTCATTAAAGACCATAAAAAGAAAAAAAATAAAATAAAAAAAAATTCTAGTCTAAATAGCGATCTATTGGAATGTACTTTCCTCTGATGCATTGTTACCGCAAACCACTGCTCCTGGCAGCCTGCAATTAATACTGAAAAGTGTCCACTGCTTTAAAGAGTTTTGTCTTTCAGCAGTTCGTAAATACAGCGTGCCTCTTTTGAGGGTCTGTGGTGGCAAAGCCAGGACGTTCCTTTGCAATAGTTTGGCTTTTATTTCCTACTGTGCTGTTCAGTTAGAGATTGTCTCAGCAGACAATGCAGTTGAATGAAGCCTCGGTGATGGGTCCGGTCATCTTAATCTGCATCTGCAGTCAGCTACGTGAGGGAGGGGGCTCTCCAGAGGGAAATTCAGAATTTGATGGGCTAAAATGCTCTTGGATGTGCTAGCATTTGCCACAAACACCTAAATTCCCTCTCTGGGAACAACTAGAAAGACCTTAATGAAAGCATGTGTTATATTACCTATCCTATAGACAATCTATTCAGCTAATCCTAATAGGCTCCCCTATACACTTGCCTACCAATGTACCTTCAACAACTCTGAAAATAAAAAGCCAACATCTCATCCTTCCAAATGGTTTCCACAGTCCTGATTATTATATTCTGGCTTCCTGTCTCCGGGCTCCTATCACCTGGGAAATGAGGAATGAAGCAGAAAAGTGTCATAGTGGCTCCATATTTTTGTGATTTCTGTGAAGGATTCACATAGAGTTGTGCCTGGGGTGCAGCACAAGGGAGAGAGAGAGGAGTCTGGCCCAGTGAGATATGTGGGGATCTTGTTGGAACTGGTTCCAGTACCATGCAACTGGATGGATTTCTTCTACTTTTCACATGCGCAAGAGGTTTCCTGCAAGGAAGAGTATTTGTCTTATTACTCAGCTGCCTTGAGCAATATGCAGATTTGCATTTCATTCACAAGACCTAAAAATCTATGCAAAGAACTTGTGTTTTGTGGAAATGACTGAACAAACACTCCCCTTTCCTCTGTGCAGAAAATCAATCTATGTGGTGCTTCATGCTAGTACCACTGGACCCCCTGCCTCTGGTCCCCCAGCGTGATTGCTTGTAGACGGAGATGGAGATGTGTTATGGCTCTTTATCCCCTCTAGTGGATAAAGTTCTATCTACAAGGCTGGGCTTTCTAGGAGTTGGCCCTGCAGGAGACCCTGCTGGCAGGAATAGGAGAGCTTCTGGGGAAGGGGTGTGAGCTGGAGCACCCCCCAGCCCAGGGCTTCGGATCAGGTGAACAGGGAGATCTTTGCTACTCTGCTCTTGTATGAAGCACTGCTCCTGAGCTCCTGACTCCTAAGTGACTCAGTTTTTATACAGGCAAAGCTCCCAGTAAGCTTCCTTTGCCCTCTTTCTCCACTGGTAGATCCCCAGTGGCTCTGCTGATGCAGGCAAAGGTTCCCCATGGGCAGCTGGGAAATGCCAGCCACCTCATGCTTAAAAACCCATGTAGGTAAACTGTGAGATAGCAGGGGGGCATTAACAACCAGAAAAGCCCCTAACTCTGCACCTATTCCACATAAAGAACCTATATAAGTCAGTCATGCTTAAGATATTTCCATCTTTTCCTGTCTCTCTCACCCTCTTTGGCAAGAAACATATGGAACTAATTATGAACAAAGGCCGATTGTTTTAATATTTCGAGTTTCCCACATCAAGCCGCTGGTTTTTTTCTTTGATTGGTTTTCATGCATGTGCATATGCTGAGCAGATACAGAGTTTCTCTTCTTTATTTGAAACGGTTGCTTTAATGTCATGTCCCTAACACCTTCATCCTGGCTTTTGGACTTTGATCAAAACAAAGTATTTTTAGCTTTGCATTAAAATGAGAACAATACATGGAGGAAGGGCTTAGCTCCACAGCTCAGCAGATTTCGCTCCCCCAGCTAGACTGCTCCAAGGAAAAGAGTGTGGGCCAACATCTTTTCCGTTTTACTAAGCAAATTCGGAATACCACTATGGAGCTGGCGGATGGAGAAGCTCCCGCTCTGAGCACATTAACTCTAAACTGTGTCTGGACCAGTACCTGTAACTGAGCGTGGAAGTGAACATAACATCCAAAACACATTTTTACAAAAGCACAGAATCATACCTGGCTGCTTTGGGACAACTCCTGGTGCTGCAGAAAGTCTGTGGGAAGAGGAAGTATTCTTCTCATTTCTAAAGCACTTGTGTACAATTTAAAGTGTAAATATAGTTTCAAACTTTTCTTCCGGAGAAAGAAAATATCATTGTCTACTAGTCTCTCAACTGCTTTTATAAGAGGAAAAAAAAGAAGTAGATGTTGAGACTGACTTTGTGAAGACAACACTTCACAATTATAGATGCTAATATAGTAGTTCTTATAAGTACACCTAGAAGCTGTAGGCATCTCCAAGGAGGCTTTCACTGATACATACATGTGCAGTTGTGAGGGGTCATGTCTCTTCTTCATAAGTACGCATGCCCTGCACTGCCCTGTGCCGTGCAGACCACAGAGCCTTGAACTGGCGAGTGCTTCTGTTTAGCTGAGCAGCCCAGGGGATCTGTTCGAGCCCTGTGCTCTGGGTATGTGCTTTCCAACATCTCGGAGAGAGGAGTATCTGGACACAGGATTTAACATTAATCTCCGCACCAGATGGTGATACACCAGATATTCTTTTTAAGGTGAACATGTGATCTACTGTACAGCAAACCAGAGGGGTCTGCAGTCACATGACAAAACGTATAATAACTCTGATAGAGCTTTGATTAGACAACTGACCTGGTTACCATCTGTAGCAACAAGAAGCAAGCTTGACATTTTTGGAACATTCTCCCCAGAAGCTTAATTCTTCCACCTCTGTGGCACAGCAACCCTGCTGAGCAAACTACACCGAGAAACAGAAGGAGGCTAAAGATACTCTGCTTGAAGCATGTTGTTAAGGTTACAAGGCTTGGGTTTTCCTTTTTTTTTTCCCTTTAACCCCCCCCCCCCCTTTTCCCCCCTCCTTCCTTCCAGCAAGCCACATCTTGACTCATATGGTCTGATGTGAAAACCCACTCAGCTATTTGATAGTTGGGAAATCTAGATGAGACTGTAAGTTATTTCAAAGGAAGCCTGTGTGTGCTGTGAACTCTCTGTCACACACACACACACACGCACGCAGACACACACACGTTAGCTCTGCACTATGGTAGTACAGACAGCTGTGACTCCGGGTAGGACCCGAAGACTTTTATTCAAAATACCATATGGATCACTGAGGAGACGCAGTGTGGAAAGGGTAAGCTGTGATTTCTTTGTCCTGAATGCATGCCCAGAAGATGATAGCATTTGTCTGTCCCATTAGTAGTTAGAGATAATAGGCGTTAGCCTTGATGTGTAGAAATTACTACTGGTGCATGCCATGGTGTGTAGAAATTGCTATTGGTGAGATCTGTAGGGTGATGAATGGGAATTAATACAGTCAGAAGCTGTGTGATAACTTAGGGTAGAAATTGGTGCCAGCAGGAGCAGTAAGGTAGTGTGCAGCAATTAAAACTAGTTAAAGTCTCTGTGATAATACTTGGATGTAATAATTTCTGAAAAGGATCTTTTCCAATAATCAGTACTCATTAAGACAGTGTGACGGCAGCAGCAACAAGTAGCAGTGGGAAGTAAATAATAATAATAATGTCAAATAACGAATACCAGCGGGAAGCCGTGTGTGATGTGGAAGGGCTATGTAAGTGAATATAGATGCAGATGCCCACTAGTGTCTGTCCCAGCTGAGATGTACAGCAAGCTGTAGCTGCACGGTGCAATATGGGCTATACCATGCACGACGTGTTGTTCTGGTCGGTGCCAGCCAAGGTGACACTGGGGGGCTGGCATTCCCAGTCTAGCCAAGGTGATGCTGTTGCTTTCTTTCCCCGGCAAGCGCAGATGGGGCTCCCGGGGAAGTTGTAATTACGTCATTCATTTCCTGAAAGCACATCGCCTTATCGGCAGTGCCCTGGGGACCAAGGGGGTCCCATCGCTCTGAAGGTCTGACAGGCTGGCGAAGGAGCAGTGGCTGGGACACGGGTGTCAGCCCAGGAGGTGATGCACACCTGTGGAGCAGAGCCTGGGAGCACACCGAGTGCACGGCGGGCTGCCTTTCCCTGGCGAGCTGCCTCTGCCAGAGCTGGTGGGGGTGGCACAGCCCCCCAGGGGACGGGAACACCTTGCACACCCCCTCTGCTTGTCACTGCTGATATCTCCTGAAATAGTGCTAAGCTCCAGAGAATAGGCATGGTCTGCCCGCTCCTGGCCACAGAGGGTTTGGGCAGGGTGCCCCAGGGGTAGGGTGCTGCACCCACTGGCACAGGGCTGGTGACATGGGCAGAAGCTCTACAAGCCCAGAGTGACTCAGAAGTGATCTGGGCAGGACTGAGGGGAACCTTTGCTTGAGGCATCTGTTTAGATGAAAAGCATTTTGGCAGCAGCTGAAGCCACCTCTGAGTTTACTTCAAGTCTGTTGCATATGTCACTCAAAAAAAAAAAAATCTGGTTTTGGACATTTCAAACCGAATTTTTTTTTTCTGATTTTTCTTTTGGAGTTTCATTTGGGTGAACATTTCCTTTTTGTTATTATTTTTTTTTTAAGGATACAAATAAAATCTCAAAAATTAAATACTTGTTAAAAACTGTTTCAGACACAAAGACTTTGTTTTTCTTCCCTCTCCATTTGGCAGAAGGAAAAGCAGAATAACTTTGTGTCAACCTGAAACATATTTTCTTTGCCTTTCCAGTCCGTCAAGCAAACCAAAGATAATCAATTATTCACACAGCTTTGGTCTGGTATTGTTCAAGTGTTGTTTGTTGCTTCAGAGTGCATTCAGAAATGTCCCTTCCGGTAAATTTGGGATTTGTGGTTCAAGATGCTGGTTCTGAAGAGGGGCCCATGGCAGGCACTCCTGCCTGCAGCCTTAACCTGCCTTGGGGACAGATTTTATTTGTGTCCCCTGTCCAGTGCCCAGTACCGCTGTAACATCAGCCAGGGTTCCCCCCTCTGGAGAGGCACCGGTGCTGCTGACCCGGATCACGGGAGCTGGGTTCATGTCCAGTGGCTTTTGCAGCTGCTCTTGCGAGTGTGGGGATACAGAGTGTGGTGTGTCCTTCAAAGGCGGCTTCCCGCAAGGCAGATGATTTTTTGGCTAGAGTAAGTTCTCAGTTGCTGTGGGTTCACCATCCTCTGCTGCTTCTGGCTACAGCAGGTCCCTCCCTGACTGGAAGGGCTCATGTTTTCATGCAGACCATACCTAAGACTGATGAGCCTAGAGACAAGTCATATAACAGCATGGAAAATGTGAGACCACTCTCCTCCATGCACGCAGACATCCCCTTTGGAAACAAGCTATTCATCCTGAGGTACCTGAGCAACAGCTGCCCGAGTCTTTGCTGTGCTGTGCGCAGTAATCCATGGGATGGAGAGGTGTGAAAATCGGCAAACTCTCACAGGCTGTTTCCAGGAGGTAACCCCGTGGTGTGAAGCAAAGGAGAGCATGGAAATACCTTCAGAAGAAGGTGTCAGAGTCAGTATTTTTGTAGAAGGCAAGAACAGATGCATAAGGATGACCAGCGCTGCAGGGAACTCGGCAGCGTGTACACACTTAACAGCTCCATGTACTGCCCAAGTGACCCACCACTCTCAAGGGGGTTGTGTTGTTTTATTTTCATTCATATCCACAGTTTATTTCTCTCCTTCCCACTTCTTGACCTAAGGTTGGAGTGGCTTAGGCTTCTTGTCAGGCAAATGCTGGACCCTTGCTATAAGGGTTGCCAGAGGATTTGGTAGGATGGTTTTTTCAACCAGCTTCTTTTTGTCCTAAATCTCTGTCCTTGCCGTTATTCTCTCTGCCTTGTCACAGAGCTGCTCCATCAGGCACCTGGCCTTTGAGGTTGTGTTCAACCTGGTTGGAGCATGCATCATGCCCTCTCTCCCTGATCCCCCCACCAGCTGGGGGTGACAGGACAGATCCCCTTGTGGCCTTGAAGCCACGCAGAAGCTCTGTTTCTAAGCTCAGAGTCCACAAAATCCCACTGCAGCAGTGAAAGACCCTGAAATATGGTCCCAGGTGAGCAAGTTTCACATGTAAAGCCTGAGATATGAAAGATCTGTTCAGTGTGTGGCATGCACCCAGCAGAAGAGAGGGCTTAGCAAAGGCTTTTACAAGTCCATGTAAAAAAAGGCAGTGCTAGATATCAGTAGGTAAGACACAGAGACCACCAAACATGTCAGCTGAGGCAGAATTAAGTTCTGTGCCATGAGGCACACCACCAGTCAGTATTTAGGGCTGAGACATGAGTTGGGTTTATCTAAGTCAATGCTAATGTCTGTGAGATATAGAATCAGAGAATCATTGTGGTTGGAAGAGATCTTTAAGATCATCAAGTCCAACCATTAACCCAGCACTGCCCAGTCACCACTAAACCATGTCCCTCAGCACTACATCTATATATCTTTTAAATACCTCCAGCGATGGTGGCTTCATCACCACCCTGGGCAACCTGTTCCTGAGCTTGACAACCCTTTTGATGAAGAAACTTTTAATAATACCCACCCTAAACTTTCCCTGGAGCAACTTGAGGTCATTTCATCTCATCCTGTTGGTTGCATCTCCATCCAAGCCAGCACCCCAGGCTGTGCTTGGGATCACTTCAGAGACAGTCAAAATACTCTGCAGAGGTGGTCCCCTGAACACCCATGTCTTGCCAAATTAATAACTCCTTAAACCCCAGCCAGCTCTCCTTTAGCCAGCATATACAGGGACACGTTGGTCGGAAGAGAAACCTCCCAAACCGGGAGGCATGAGTCCCATCCCTGACACAGTATTTCTCAATACAGAGCCCTCCCCACCAGATCTTCCTTCTCTGGGTCTCCTTCCCCCACCAGCAGACATGCCTGTTAAATATGTAGCCCCTTCTCCCTTTGCATTATTAATGTGAGACGGTTTGTGCCTGCGAGCTGTCTTTATTGCATCCATGTGCTGCGGATGTGTGCGAGAGGAAGATGAATGGATTCCTGCTAATGTCTAACAAATGCCCAGCACCATGTGGAGATCTCTTTCTGCTGTTGCAGGGCACTGGTAAAGAACACCACATATTTACTCCTTCTCTCAAGACCTCACTGGCTGTTTTCCAGCCACAGGAATGTTTCTCACCACAAACACAAGGCATTGTTTTTTTGAGTTAGAAAGCCTAGAGAAAACATGAAGCTTTCTTGTGCTAAAAAAGAACACGTCCGCCCTCCTCTCCTCCGCCTTCAAGGCTCAAAGGATCATACTACAGATGCTGTGTAAAAAGGAAGGCCATCTCCAGACTAAATGAAGTGCTGTAGGAAACAAATCAGGCTGGGAGAGATATGGCTGGAAAAGCCGTTTTAGATTAGGTCTTGCAGGTTGTACCCCAGCTTTAGGTCCCAGCTCTCAGCTACAGTAAATTAAAGGCCCTGTGTCCAGTTGTGTCAGTGGATGTTTGCAGCTCAGCAGGGTTTTAGTCCAGATTGTTTTTTTATTTCTTGTGCCTCCAAAGAAGATAAGCTACGATTAAAAATGTGGGCAGATCCCCAGGCCAGAACTCCACTGTCCATTACACAAGTGTAAATCTACACCAGCATGGAGCTGGGACTGGTATTTACCTATGACACTTCCTCTCTGAATGGATATCCATGAACACTCATTCATATTATGACTTTAAAACACACCAGGCAGAGATAAATCCGTAAATGGATATTTATTGCCCTAGAAAACAGATGGCAGAAGACAAAGCTCCCATGTTCTTATCCCAAGCTGCAAGCACGTTAAGAATGCGGCAGGAAACGTCATTCCTCCTATAAATAAATTTCTCTTGAGAAGAGAGGACCCAGGGCTGAAAAGAAAGAAAAAAAAATCAATCTTTCTGTTGTACAGGCCAAGTCTGAGGCAGGTTTTCCCACGCTATGCTGCAGCTTATGGCGACCTTTGCTTTTGGCAAGGGAGGAGTTTGCCTTTAAGCAAACCCAGCAAAGGAGTCTGAGTATGTCTTGCTGCTGTACAAATCTACCAGTGCTTTTACCACTCTGAGTTAATGATTTTCTACTAGACAAAGCATAATTCAGCATTTGGCTTGTTTTCACAGTTTTTCCAGCATGGATTCAAGAGCAGATTGGTCAGAATGCTCTCACACCAAGGGCTGTAGTACAGGGTCTAATAGGGTGGAACACGGCAGATCTTGTGGCGTTCACGGTGGAGTGGTCCCCATTTTTTAAAGCCCCTCGTGCAAGTACCTGTGAGTGATGCTGTGAGCACTCGCTCTGATACCATGACTAAGCAAGTGCTTCTAGGGAAATTGATCTTTCCAGTTCACGCTATTTATTTGAGAAATCTTACACTGGCATGCTGGTCTTGAAGACTTTTTCTTATGTCACCTTTGGTCACATTTTTTTTGACAGGCCTCTTACCTTGACAGCATCACTACCAATCTGATAAGCTGCTGAGGTGACAGCAGAGTTACTCAGATACTGTCGATAACAAAAGAACAGTAGATATTTGAGTGTAGAAGTTGCTCAAGAGAGAAGATAGACCTTGAAACCAGGAGCTCCTGTTGTCTTAGCTTTTTTCTGGAAGTCACTCAAGTCACGAGATGATGAAGCCAATATACGAACTTAGAGCAGTGACAAAAAAAACCCTAGCATTTTTCAAGACGCTTTATTTGCAGTGAATCATTCACCAGCCCTATAGACAAATAATTGTATTCCCTCCCCCCCCACAACAACAAAAAATAAAATAAGAGGATAACCTTAAGTAGCAAAACTGTCACCTGTATAATACTCTGATATAATCACTTGTGACTGCTGAAACATCAATTTTATCTGCTTCATCTGAGCTTTATCTTTTGTGACCTGCTCACAAGTATTTGGGAGGAATTGGTTTAATTTGAACTCCATCTAGACAGATAAATGTTTGACAGACCCTCTTGGGTGTGTAGGAGTCATAATATTTTGTGACACTTCTAAAAGGTATAACAAATCAAAACAGACTTTCCTGTGAAATGGATCAGGAGCTGTGCCAGACTTTGTCCCCCCAAAATGCAGGCAGGTTAACAGTGCAAGTGGTGAGAGCACAGCAGAGGCTAATGGATAGTGACTGGTGAACTCCACAGTGTTCAGAGCCAGGATATTGCTCAAATTGTCTTTCAAATGGTTGGAGCTTAATTGAATTATTGGAAGGTCTCATGTCCTGGAGACTTCATGAGCAGAGGCTCTGCTGTGAAATTTCCAGTGCTTCAGATTCTTATTTTGATCAGAAAATGAAAAGCTTTTTTCATTACATCTTGGCATTTGTTGCCTTCACATTGGCCAGACTCTGGGACAGCAAGGGTAGGTCAGGGGACAGAGCAAGGGCAAGTCAGGGGACATGGTCTGAGAGTCAGAAATGAGCCAAATGTTTTAGATTTGGGTGAAGGGAAGGGGAGGGATCATGTGAATCCAGTTATAAAGCTTTGTAGGGGATGGAAAGGATCTTAGGTCATGTGCTCTTTTGGTCTTCCAGCTAATAATCCTGCTCAAAGGGCTTTCACGGGTAGCTAGTACCATGCCTCGATCATATCCCCACCAGCAGCCCAAAGTGCAGAAGGTGTGATGGTTTAGCACCACAGTAGTTTGCCTTGAGGTAGTGCGTTACAGCTCAAAAGACAAGAACTTACTACCTCTACAAGGAGCCCTTCCTGGAAGAGCTTTTCCATACAGAAACTGTTTCATGCAAGGTCAGCAAGTGACAGGTAATGCAAAGTGGTAGCTTGTGCATTTGAAATACCTTCCTATCTGCCCCACCCTGAAGACGTAGTCCTATCACCTTCTAGCCAGGACTTATCCCTGGAAGGCCTCAGACGTGCCTTCAGCTGTGTTTCAAAGTCCAGGCATAGAAAGCCTCTAGACTTTGTCAGTTCATGATCGGTACAAGGGATTGTTTAAATGTCACTTCGGCAATTTCCTGAACTAACCGTGTTTTCAGACATCGAGTGCAAAGTACGATACATGCCTTTTTCCAGTTCTTAATTTCTTGATCAATCTTTTCATTCATTTAGATCAGGATACTGTAAGTGTATGGGGGAGAATAAAAAAAGCTGAAACAAAACGGTGAATGAACAGTAAACTCGGCCTCTGTAGAGCTTTTCCATTTTCACTCTTGATACATTCCTGGTGCAGACCAGGCACCAACACAAGTCTGGTTAAACACCAGTGGTGACTTCAGCAAAGCTCACAAGCACCAGGTCCCCACTAACCAGCCTGATAGAAGTCATGAAAGAGGCTCTTCTGACCAGAAGGAAATCTGACCTGTAGGTAGTCACACAGTTTCTATTTTGATGATTCAAGAAGTTCAGAAAGTTGGATTTAGATTTCAAACATTCTTCCAAACTCTTGGTCAAATGTTCTGTCTGAGCTTAGTTTGTTTCCTGGTGAAGTGCATATTATCCTTATTGTCTCAATCCTTTTCAATGGCTTCAGAGAAACAGTGACTTTTCATTCCACCGGCAGATGGATATGAGTGATTCTTACACTTCAATTTTTCTTGTTGGGACCGAAGTATCAAACTCTCCAAATTGCACAGGCAAGGAGAGCAATTAGTCTCCACTTCCCAAAGATACCACATGAAAAGCTTTAGAAAAGATAATGGGTTGCAAATGATGCCATTTAGTCACCAGCACACACGCTACAATCCAGCTGTACTTCTGGAATATATTTAGAAGGTGTAATTAGGGTTGTGCAGGCTTTGAAATAAGTAAGTTTCTTAACTGAGGCTGAAATTCATTTTAGTTTCCAGCACTCCCTCTATAAAAGCCACTGAGTCTTGATGGGGTGGGACCATGGATATCTATTTTCTCTCCGGGTTTTGCATCACTACAGATTAGGTAAACTCCATGTGAAACAATAGCCGAGGACCAATAACCTGCAATTAATGCTAATGCACTAAGCTTCTGCCCTTCAGAGATGTGCGTGCAGAACAAGTACCATTTTACTGGTTTACCATTTTAGTTCAGAATTGAAATCACTGCAAGAGTGAACCAAATCAGCCTAGACTCAAAAGTTCTGCCACAGGGAGGTTCCACCCTGCCAGCTCCCAACAGAGGAGTGATGGGATAAGATGGGTTTTGGAGGAGCTCATCTAAGAGAGATTAAAAGTATGGGTTTATGTTCTTGCTAGTGTCGATTTCTCGTGCCAGCTGCCTTCCGCTTGCACCTTCAGCCAGCCTACAGTTACAACTTTGTCATACAACTGTAGTAAATTTTACTACCTTTTTAGGCCGCTTCAGTAGTCAAAGGAGAGAGAGTAATGTGTGTCTTCTGGTGACATCTCATCCTAATATCTTCAAAGACAATTTTGGATTGGATGAGTTGCCCTTTGTGTTGACATCCATCTTCCATTAAGTATAGAGGGAACAAAAGCCTTTCCAGTTAGGAGATAAACACAGACTGCCATGTCTGCTCTGCATGCCTGCTCCTGAAGGCTTGCTGCTGTGGTTCACTAGGTCATCACCTGAGTCCCAGCAAAGCTAAAATTTGTGTCACAAAGGCAGCAATACATGCTCTTGTCCACCGTAAGGATCAGTCCTTTAGATGTAGTGCAGGTGCCAGGCAGCAGGGTCCAGCCCCATCTCTGTGTCCTTTAGACCATGTTTGCAGAAGCAGTCATTCCATTTGAGGAGCTCCTGTGTTTCAGTCTGGTTTTGGAAGATTGTGGTGTTCACTCTTTCTTTTGGAGACGTGTGTGTTCAGAGACCCTGAGAGAATGTCTGAACCTGCTCTGAAGGACAGCCCCAGTTTCTGAGTTAGTCTTCCACATTTATGTGCTTGCAAGCTAAAGGCAAAGACACCAGAAGTAGATAATGGAAAATGCACAGAATATGACTGATGGCTTGAGAAAATGCCTGATACCTCACCTGAGTACAGGGCAGCTGGGGAGATAGGAAAGGGACTGCATCCTGCATTTGCACCCTCTCCAAATGCCTCTCTCTCACTGCAGGATAGATATAATCTGACATTCAAAGCAATATGCATCTCATACCAGTTTCTCTGCATAAATGCCTGTATTTACTGCATCTGAAAGAGATGCTGAGAGCTGACTGGCTAACAGCACTGTGAGATGCTCAAGGGAATAGCACAACATCGGTGTGCTCCCCTGATCAGTGTGATCCATGAGAAATTACCACTCTTCAGAGAGGACAGTGCCAATGTCCTTGTCCTCCTCCACAGCACTCTAAAAGAGCTTTCCAACATCTTGCTTTTATTAATCCTTTTGCTGTACATTCAGTAGCTATAGTATGTCTCTAACCCCAAGGCTTGTCCTGCATGGGTTATAATATTATCCATGGTGCTTTGGAGCATCTTAGGAAGCTGAATGAGGACGGCAACAAGTGACTTTCTGTCTTGCAGTCTTCCCTTAATCAATCGTAATGTATCCGCAGACAGTGGGGAGGAGGAGGAGCAAGGTTAAAACCCCACAGGTAGTTTGTCCTCATTAAAGGTCCAGATTTCCACAGAAAAACCAAGAAAATTGAGTTGCAAATGTTTCACTTTCTCCTTTCCTCAGAGTTGAGCTCAAAGCTGTTATTGTAGCCTAAGGGCAAAGCCTGGAGTTCCCAATTTTTGAAAATCTGTCAAGGCTAATACGATGACGGACTGTTGCAAGGGGGAAGCTTGGCAGTCCTAGGTCACAATTTAAAATTATTCCTTATAATACATCGGGCTTTACATATTACAAAGGCTCTGCAGACATTGATCCTTTCCAGACCTCTGCAAGACCCAGCCAGTGCTGTCATTCCCACTTGGCAACCAGGATACTTTCAGGGTAAAAGCCAAGGGGAACTGCTGGCACCGTGCAAATCTGGGTGTGTTTGAAGCAGGATCAAACTTCAGGGCTCCCGTTGGCTGGAAGTGCACATCCACATCCCCTTCCTCCCTCTCCAGATTCTCTCCACCCAACTCGTGCTTGCAAACCACACCAGGGACTGGGAGGAGGCTTTCTAATTTTCATAATTTCCACTCTGAAATGCTGGAAATCTTCCTTTTTTCCATCCTGGACTTTGCTGTATTGCAGCCATCATGCATCCTCCTGTAAACTTTCAAATGTACCAATAGTGGCAGTTTCCTGCAGATGAAAAAGGGTTTGTTTCAGTTACACCAAGTGGGAACTTGGCCAAGAAGAGTCATAAAACCGGAGGACATTGATTTTTAAAAGCACAGTTATGTTAGTACATTCCAATGCATCCAATCAGTCACCGGAGAGCAGTTAAAGTGGCCTTGGGGCCAACCTCCAGCTTCTAGAGGATGGTGTCAGAGGAAAGATAAGCAGGATGATGCCAGCAAATGATCCAGCGCCTTTTCCTTACGATGAGTCACAGCAGACGTTACAGTGCTGGCCAGACTCTGGGTTGCAGCAGCATTTTGAAAACTTTGAATTCCTGAGCTTTGTTTTATACTAAATCATAGATGTTGTTATCTGCCCTAGACTGGAAGGGAAATTGCTGAAAGATTCAGGACAAGGGTGTAGGCAGCATAAGTATTTTCATGCAAAGGCCAAGAGATTCTGCGAGGTCTCTTGACACCCCATGTATAGCCCAGCATTAGTGTTTTCTCTGAAGTCAAGACCTTCCCTTCCTCAGGAGTCCTCTATTTAAGGGGCTAAAGATGAAAGAACCCCATTTTGGAGGGTAGGGAGCAAAAAATTTTTGAAACTCAGAACCATTTAGAGAAATCCCAGGTGGAAACCCACAAATCCAGATACTCTAAATCATTTGAAGATATAACAGGCATCTTCTGCATCTCAGAATATGTACTGTCATGCTCTTGCACGCAGCCCCTCTCTTGTGAGGTCAGTGCTTCGTGAGGAGAGACTGCAGGGCTGGCCTCAAATTCCCCAGACACTGGCATCCCAGAAGCCCTCTGTTGTTTGTGTTTCGTAACGGCTGCCCATCAAGAAGGCACTGACCGTATCTCCCTCCCAGTTCCTAGCTTGCAAAGCCAAGAAATACCAGCATGAAAAGGTCCCCGTTCCCTTATCCTGGAATGAACTGACCACGTCCGGTCAGATGGGGACAGAGCCCAGAATACCATCTACGTGGGCTTTTCTTTCCCATGACAGTTTCCCAATCAGAGCTTGAGTAAACATGAGGTCATTGCTAATTTATAATTGCTGAGATTTATGTCTCTCCTGATCACATTTTTATAGAAGCAGCAATACGCTTTCGTTCTTGCTATTCTGCCCATATCTTAACCAGTCTTCTGACAAAACCAACCACCCTATTTTGAAATCAAACCAATTCACAGAGAATGTTCCTTGCCAAGGCAGTGGTTATTGGCTGACTGGACCACTGCCCTGTACAGTGTTGATTTTGGTGGGCTTCAGACATAAATCTTCCCAAAGACCATTTATCTCGCTGCACAATATAAAAGCCCTATTGTTACAGCTATGATGCACTTGGAACAACATCTCCATCGCTCTTTAGACCAAGGCAGCCACTTAATGGGCTTGTCCTTATAGCTCAGTACTTTGTTTCTTCTCCTTTTTATGATGGAGCAGGGTGGTCCCAAGCACTGTACCTGGGAAGGTAAGGGTGTTGGGCTTGTTGCTCTCTATCCCCTCTTTCTGGCTAAGCAATGGCTTGGAGAGGTGTTTATACAGTCTAGGCAAAAGCACCACAATGGAAATGTGCAGTCATTTATGCTCCTCATGAATCCTGCAATACCACAAATGAGATCAGTCAGGACCAGTTTTGTCTTGGAGGGCCTAGTGCCCACAGATACCTCGACTCTACAAAGGAAGTTTTTCCTGGCTTTGCAAGGTCATGGCATAGTTTTGTTAACTGATGCCTGTTCATGATGAGGCTGAACCCCAGTTCCTACCTCTCCTGTCAGGGCCCTTCAGAAGTTGTTCTTCAGCCCACGTGTGCATGATGCATAATGGCAATGGACCATGCACTGACAAAACTTGTCTCTGTGGTGAAGACAATCGTGCAGGGACCACGAATAGCTTGCTGTCCTAAACAGCGATGGAATGGGAGACAAATCTGGGCAACACAACACCAGAAACCAGGGGTGTAGATCAAAAGACGTCAACCCCATGGGACCTTCATGTCTTGTTAGAGATTGTGCTGTGACTGGAGTCGCACAGGGTGTGTGCTGTGTGGGACCTACAGGAGAGGGCATAGTGTGGTGTTTCAGGCTGACACAGAGGGTCTGCTGGGGACTGCCCAGAAGAAATGAGGCCCATCTTGCATGTGGTTCAGAGAGAATTGCATGGATAGAATACATGGCCCTAAGCAATGAAGAAGTGCATTTATTTCAACCACATGAAGCTATTCAACTTGTGAACAACATTAACTGAGTTTTGATCACTCTTTTTCTCCAAGCTACTGTGGCGCTTGGGCAGAACTTCCAAGTTCATCATTCTCTTAAAAGTTCCTATATTTGTTTTCCTTAGACTTGAGACTTCTTTTTTTTTTTTAAAAAAAAAAAAAAAAAGAAGAAGAAAAAAAGAAAATCTGCCATATCCTTCAGCTGCAAATGATTTAATAGTTCTTGGCTTTGTGTGATCTGAATATTTTCTTGTTCTCTTGCTTTGCAGCTGTGACCTACTTAATTACAAGCAGGAAACAAACCCCAGAATCACTAGACATTCTGCCTGGCTTGAAGAAGGGGAAAAAAATAAAGATCTCATGTTGTTAAATACTAGGATGTCCTTCTTAATAACAGGAAGTCATGTTCCAGATAGCAACAGCGAACGTTTGAATTCTTTGTGCATCAAAATAAGGACAGCAAAGAGCTTATAGGGCTTATTTTTTATGGCATGGATGTTTTTGGGGCAGGGGAAATGACAGCTACTTCTAACAGTCAAAATGGGAATGAGTCATAAATTTCTAAATCAAGAGCGTAAATCCTCTTTGTTTTAACTTCTGAACAGCTTCAGTCTGCTGTACATAGAGACAGTGAAGTGACTGACTTGCTGCTTTGATTCAGCAGCGTGCGATCCATTTTCTCCTCTTTTCAGGAGGTATGAGCAAACATGCTAGACAGTGGATTCCCCATTACAAATCATCAGGCTGGAAGACAGAGCATGGGGGAGTTTGATTAACTGCTCTCCACCTCTGTAGATAAGAGTCTGGGCTGCTATTTATACCTCATGAAAATCAGCACCCAGTCTGGATATGCTGGTGGGTTTGTGGGTGTAATAGTAGCTACAGAAAACAGTCAGAGAAAGGGAAAGCCAGGACTGCCAGCTTCTGTGACACCCTCTGTGACAGACACTTCAGTCGTCTTGTCCTTGTTTATCCACAGCTCTGGGAGCAGCTCAATAATACAAATCTCTCAATGCATTGTGAAGTGATAGAAGCTGATGTTTGTACAGGGTTTTAAGCGGCACAGGAACAGAAGTGCAAGTTATCATCTTCTGTCAACTGTGCATGCATTATCACTGGAGATGGCATGGATCCAGTGCTGTCCTACAACGCAAATGGAGATTTTCCATTAGCACAAGCCACAGGGGTCTGTGTTTCGGGAGCAAATGAGGTAGAGGTCAACTCTTATGCTTTACTGAGAAGGTCTAACTGGTCCCAGCTGGGGAGATGTTCTCAGCGTGAAGATCTGCTGCAGTGCAGTAATCCCCCTACGTGGACTCCTGAGTTTCCCATCTGCAGATTAATTGTGCTGTGGCAATAGAAACAAGCAAACCGCCCCACGTGGGTCAGCCCCAGTGCAGATGCCAGGAAGGAGTGTGTGAGTGTGTGCCAGTCTCATCAGCTTGGCATGGCTCGCTCTGCAACCTCTGTACCTCAGAGCCAACAGAGCCATCACCTTTCTCCACAGCACCCTTCCTATGTGCATTTAGCATCACCTGGATGTATACAGCACTGCTCACACAGGGAACACATATATACTTAACCAGTCTTCACTTCAGGGAACATTTATTCTCCCATGGTTATACCTGTTTTGATATTCAGTGTAGGAGCTTGTAACACAGAGGGTATATTATTGACCTGAGATATCTTAAGTATTTCTGCTTTTTGCTGCATAACTTTTGTGGAATATGACCAGTTGGCTCTCTAGCAGGCTGAACACATATTTACTATTTAATGTAAAACAGCTCCCCTGAGATTAGAACCTGCCAAATGTCAGTGAATTCATCTACTGAGGGAAGGGAGACCCATAAAGTTATGTTACTTGTCTAATGTTGTTCAGGAAACTGATGGCTTTTCTGGAATAGGACCAGATCCCTCCTCATCTCTACTCCGAAGGTCATAGTTGACCTCTTTATGTTATATCTTTACTTTCTGACCAGTGACAATCACATCCTAACCAGCAAGAGAAGTGCCTACTTGTAAAGATCATAAGAAGCTTCAGAATAGATTAGATATATGGGCTTTAACTTAGGCAGGAACAGGCTTTCCAACCCAGAAGTGAGATCAAACATGAGAAATCTGGACCATTGATTTTCTAAAATATGTTCCCTTTGCCCTCCTTCTTTTTAATGAAATGCTCAGCTCTTGTCAGTGAACAGAAAGGACTTTGTATTAGTCATTGAATACAGTGAGTGTTGCCACTGGGTCTGAATCAGACAGCCTACTTAAATATATCTGCAGGATAAGTTGTAAGAAAATGTTCTGCTGAAATGGGCCATTTGTACTCTATGTAGGCTTGTTTTGCACGGGCAGCAAGGCTGCCCTTCATTAAATTATCCATCTTGCCACAGGGCAAAACTGCAGACTGGCTTTTTATGAGCCACCAGATTTGTCCTCTCTCCAGGCAAACAGTGCCAGTTCAGAGACACCTGCAATGTGAGGCAATATGTCCTCCAAAACCACAGCCAAGGCCATTTGAGCAACTTGGCCATCGTCTTTGGATAAGGGGTGAGAAGCATGAGCTAAACGTAGAAATTGAAATGATGTGAACACAGGGGTACTGGGGAACCTCTCAGAAAGGGAAATACCTGCTCCAGACACCAAAGGAATAAGCAAAAGCTTGAAACAGGAAAAGTGTAGCTGAACGAGTGTGTGATTCCTTCTGTGAACGGTCAGGTGTGGTCAATCCCCAGGCTGACACTTACTGTCCACTCAATGGTCACAAACCCAGGTTTGTCTCAGGTTCGTATTGCTGCACCCCTGGACCTTGCCAGAGGCTATTTTAGACACAGGTGACTACATGGAAGGAAAACAGCTCAGCTGCTGGACCAGCTTTGCATTTCCCCCTGTTCATACTTGTCTCCAAAACAGGCTGTGATTTTTTTTTAATTTATTTTTTTTTTCTATTTTCTTCTGGCCAAAAATAGTTCTCCCTAGCATTTCGACACATAATACCAGAGAGCAGCGTGATGATAAAGCTTGTGGCTATGAGCATGTGCCAGCATGTGCTGCTTTGATTGGACACTCTGGTCGCGGGACGTTACAGTCCCCAGCGGGATCAGAGTTAATCATAAGCTTGAGTTTCCAAAGTGAATAATCGTATTGAAGATCTCGCCATTCACTTTCTGCAGCTGTTCTGCACTATTTACTTAATACATTGTCCTGACCTACATCCTCTCCTGCAGACTCATTCACCGCAGTGTTTGTGGAGAAAGAGGATTGAATAGCAAATCTCTGTGCAATCTCTTTCACATTTGTCCGTGGTAGAAGTGAAAATCACATTAGCTGGTGAAATATTAGGGACGAGTGCAAGCCCAGCTTTACAGGATTCACCTACTTTTAAACCTTGTTAAATCGCTAACACAGCTTACTTTAGGAAATGAAATGCGTGTGATTTGAGGATATGACATGCTCTTCTGTGTCAGTCAATAAAAACCTCTCCAAAGTGAAGACACGTACAGCCTTACCCAGAAGGAGCTGCTGTTCGCATAATGATAATACTTAACGCTACCAGAGCACTTTACATTTTCAAAGAGCTTTAGAAATGTTATGATCAAGGTGGATGACTGGAATAGTAAATTTTCATTCACTTATTACTGTGAAGCAGCAGTTCATTTCATTATGGAACATTTTAGACCATATGGACTCGTAAGAACATCTTGAGGAAATTGGCCAGGATTTCTGACTCCTGATGTTCATCCCAAAATGTAACCAGCAGAGAAGTCTTCCGTTTCTTGAATTTTCTCTGCAGGGGGGGTTTAGGGCTGTCAGTGGTGGCAGACCAGGGGGTGAGGGGTGGAGGCTGTTTATATCTGTGGCTTTGGTAGAGTGTGGTGGATGTTAGAAGGTAACTGAAGCAGCGCAAGCACAGCCATCACATTTGAACAAGGCACCGGATTTTTGGGGAGATACTTCCAAGTACAGCTTCTGGACCTACGGCTCCAGAGAGGTGAGCTAGGGGTGTTAGTGCCTCTTCTACAAGTCTGTGAAGGTTCAGGCATCATCATTGTCCAGGTCTTGTGGTCCAGCCAGACAGATCATGGTCTTTTAGCAGTTCAAAATATTTCCAGGGTCAGCAGACCCTTAGTTGATCAAAGCTCTCAGCAGACCCAGTATGGACATCCATACTTCATTTTCATTCTTTTTAAATTCAGGTGAGCTTCCTTTGCCTAGAACATATATTCTGTATCATGCAGCCCTCAAAGTCTGAGAATTTGCTGCCTCAACTCAAATGCCTTTCCTTGCTCCTATTAAAACCTTTCCCTCAAATGTTTCCTTATACAAACAAAGTACAAAACCTGGCAAAGTACAAGAAATTAATCCAATAGTATTCAATCCTAGCACTTTGGAGAGATCCCACTGGACACACAGAAACTCACCATGGTCCCTCCTTGCGTGGCAGTGAGGGCACTTGTCAGGGGAAAGCCAGAGAAGCCCAAATGGGTCAGCATGAGGAATAAGACCACATTGGTTGGGGTGGGAATAGGGCACTCAGAGGCTCAGGTTCTCAAGTAGATTTGGTGTCCAACATCCATTTGGAAATCTTGTCAGAGTTTATGGTTCAGTGCAGTTACCGGACAGAGGTCACCTCTATGAGCCCCCCCTGAGGTGGGGTCTGTATCTGTGTAGGCACATGTGAAGGAAAGGTGGTGGCTTCTGCTCTGTGTGTTTGGTCACTTGGCAGTGGGTCATTTCTAAGTGTTCCCACCAAATTAGACAGAAAAATGATGTGCCATTAAGGCGCAAGGAGGAAAATGCAAGTAGTTAAACATCTCAAAAAAACCCATCTCTAGCATAAGAAAGCATGAAGCTGTAACATGAAAGAAAACTTTAGACATGAAGATCTAAAACCATGAATCCTCTTAGCATTATAGAGAAATAAAGATCAAAAAGGGTAATAGATTTGAAATAAGACCTAAAAGACCACATTGGGCCGAAGCTTCAGGGACCATTGGGGCCACATGTTGAGCAGAAGCAGGATGTTTCTGGTGTGTACAGCAAGCTGAAAGGAAACCACGCTCCACCCGACACATCGGTCTTTCAACACACCCAAATAAATCCACACGCATGGGAAAGTTTTGGGCGGAGATTTACTTGAGAGCGTGCTGGAAGGAGATGCTGAACTCCTCCTTCCGAGGCCAGAATATACAACCTGCCTGAAGGCAGAACACGGACCAGTCTCTTGAGGTCCCAGCGCAGGCAGCGTCTACCTACAGCAGTGCATGGCAGTGATTTGCACGGTCTGCTGCAAGGAGGAGCTGTCTGCTGGGGTTGAGAAGTCCACCCCCAGCCTTCAATCCTCGGTGACAGCCCCGTGAAACAACACAGCAGGCCAAAGGGGTTTGGTGTTTTTTTTCCTGGGAAGTAAAGAGCTATTTTTATACCCTAGTAACAGCCTTTGGACTGTCACTAAAATGTGGGAGGTTTCATAGTAAATGTTTTGCCTGACATTTTCTCAGAAACAGCAGGAAATAATCAGTGCATAATTAGAGAGACTGTGTTGAAAAGACCTGCAAATGTCCATAGATCTATGTAAAGGGATACAAAGGGCTTTTTTTTTTCCTAATTGGCCTTAGTGAAGGTGAAGTTCAGCGTGTTTTATAGAAAGGTAAGATGATTTTACAGAAATTACTCTAAGTGTACACCAGCAGAAGAGCCAAGTTACAGATTCTCAGTAATTTTTTTCTCTCCTGCCATTCTCTGTAGCAATGACCTCTTCTGGCCTTTTTGGATAAGTGAGAATACCTTCTGTGGTGTCTGGAAAAGAGCACCTTTGGTGGTGTATCCCTTGGCTCTGGAGGGGACAGTCTGCTTTTGCCTGGGAAATGTCCATGGTTGTAATTCCTTTGGAAGCTGTGAGGTGGGACAGGTATTCAGGTGGCTTTTACCCCCTTAAAAAGTAGTATTCGTCTAATCAGCAGGAAATCTTCTGCAGGAAACCGAACAATCTGCTGTAATTGTGAAGGTAAATTTACACACTGAAATGCTCGCTGGGCCTCCTATAGACTCAAGTGACTCCTAAGGAGACTGCTCCAGTCTATCAGTTAAATAAATACGTTGGGGAACTGTTTTCAGAAAGTCTGTTTATGTCATCAGCCGAGTGAAAGGGCTCCTTCAGAGCTGCCCTCATCTGTTGAGTAATTACCAAGTTGGGACGGGGGGCCAAAAGTCTCCCTTCGAGCACACGGAAAGACTAGATGCACATGTGGAGTAGCTAATTTTATAACTATGGCATATCCTCCATTTCCCCTCCCCCTCCGCAGCATACCAAAGGGGTGAGGTCACATCCCAGAGCAATCACTCCCTACGGTTTGGTTTCTTTTCCCCCCCTCTGTTTTCCTTTATCAAACACATTTCTTTCCTTTCCTCTCTTGTGCTCCCAGGCAGAGAGATCTTATACACCAGGCTGTAGCCTGCAGCAAATATTGTCTAGTCAAGTTAAATAAAAAAAAAACAAACAAACAGAACACCTTTCCTCCAAATGAGGCTTTATAATGGAGATGTTCCTGGTCCCTCGTCTACATCACTGCTACCAGAGGCAGTGTTACCTAGCGTACCGGCAAGCAAAGGAATCGCTGAGAGATGATGAGCACAGGGGGACTAGGAGCAAAGGCTGGACTCTGAGCAAACAGGCAGGGCGAGAGCGGAGGAAAGAAAACTACACTTTGCAGAATAAATAGCTTCCAACAAGCTTGCAGAAAACGTTATTATGATTTTTATTACCATATTTTATGATGCCGCTCTAAAATTGATGTCCTGAAGAAGCAATTAGGCTGGGAACATGAATTTTGCAGCTGTATTTTTCTGGCCCTCCATCTGCCCTGTGAATGAGCTGATGAGCCTCCTTGTGCCGTTACCGTGACGTGGTGCTTGCTTCATGCTCTCCAGTCCTCAAAGATCAAATTATGGATGGGGTCGGGATGGGACAGACATGCAGAAAACCAGCCAGCAATGAATATCGCTGCTCCTTGCTCATCCAGGGAGTTAAGGCTTTTGGGAAATGGTGGCTTCTCAGCTCTGCTAAACCAGCAGCTTTAGGAGCTCAGTGCTCGCAGGTCCCTTGCAATTTCACCTCAAAGTGGGGTCATCCTGTCTGTCCCTCTAAAAAGTGCCTCCTTGGAAATGTCACCATATAGGCACTTCCCACCAGACCCCCATCTGCTCCCTCCAAGTCCTGTTGCCTTTTTGTGCACATTCCTCTGAAGGGAGAGTGAAATGAGGGAAAAAAATAGCACTGTCAGCCAGCTGCCTCCAAGGACGCTGGTTTTCACTCTGCCTTTGGTAAAAATACTTCCACCTTAGTTTCTCCACCTGGTTATTAAACTTTAGCCCACAGGTGGAAGGAGGACTCATGAGTTTTAGTTGGAAAAGCTGTTGCAATTTAACTGTATGGGTTTTGTGGTGATTTAACTGAACTACACACACTGGGCCAGTTCACACAGCCCACCTCAGCATAGATGTTGACAGCATTGAAGTCTCCACCCAGACAAGCTGCTCCTGAGGGAAAATGAGCAGGGAACTGGTCTCTTCCTGACACTTATTTTAGAAGGGATACCAGAAGCTAATCTTTGCATCCATATACTAAAAAGAGTGTTTTGGCATCCAGCTCAGATGGAGGGAACTGCACTGCGTTCTCCTGGGCTTGTTCAGATGAGACCCACCCTTATGCATGCAAGCTCACCAAGGGTTAAAAATACATTCACACTCTCTGAATCAGACTGATTTTAAATCTATGCTGTTTAATCTATGCAACTTTCCATAATAGCATTCCCAGGGTAAATAAGATGCTTTGCAGACTGTTGCCTAAGTCTCATAAAGTCCTCTTCTGAGTCCAAAACTTATAAAGGGTTCAGAAGAGACTGTTGAGTGGAAAAAAGACATGACTGCAACTGTACAGTGGCTCGTCAACACACAAACAAAAGGGTGAAATGGTGCATGTGGCAAAACTGTCTCCTCAGCTGTTCTTTAGGAGTGTTTGAAAGAGTTAAGCCCAATACTGGAATGTCTTGGGAATGTTGGCAGAGGGAGAGCAAGCGGCTTTTTTCCTCCCTCTGGATGGAGTCCCAGGACTGAGCTTGCAAAGTGATGACTTTGGATCTGAGTTTGCTTCTTGGTTCTGCAGCGGAGAGCTGGGAAGTGATGCAGTGTAACCAAGAAGCCCTTTGCGAGGGATGTGCAATTGCCTTCCTAAGTCAGGAGAGGTGTTTTTGCCTCTTCCCTGCTCATCCCTGGGTGCAACAGAACTCGCTTTGGGAAGATACGCAGAGAGAGAAACCACATCCTGAAGGGCGTGTGTGAAGAGAGAAAGGCACATCTCCAAACAGTTTATTTTGGCTGCTGGTTTTTGTTGTCTGGTTTTGTTTGGTGGCTTGGTTTTGTTGGTTTTTTGGGGTTTTTTTCCTTTCTTTTTTTTTCTTTTTTCTTTGATGCAGTCCAGCCTTTGGTGGAAGGCTCTTCTTTGATGGAAATTGCAGTGACTTTTTAACCTTGCAGTTCATAAGGCGCTTTGGGATTAGCTGGTTGCCTCTGAGCAGAGAATCCGGGGTGTTTCTCACAGGGAGCTGGCATGGCTGCTGTGCTCTTTGGCTTTGAGGATCTGCTCTACAGCTGGGACAGCCTAGTGTGGAGCCTGACATCCCGGGCTCTGAGGACTTGTCGCTTCGGAAACCTGAGGGTCCTGCAGCTCATGCTGAAGCCATGGTGCATTTCCAGAGCCGTTTATCAGGTAGGGTTACAAAATAACAGGCCAGACCCTCAAATCCTGGTGCCGCAGAGGGGAACCCCCCCCGGGGAGTCATGCAGGGTCCTGCCCTGTTCCTACCAAATGCTTTGGGTCCTACTACAGGCAGTGGGACAGGGCAGACACCACGGGCAGGGGAGGTCTGGGAAGAGAAATGCCAATATTGAGGATGATGATGTGGTCTTCTGTGGCTGGACACAGGTCCAGACTCTCCTTCCCACAGAGCATAGGGGAATAAGTGAATGCAAATTGTGGGTTACTCTGCTATGTCCCTTTCCTTGAACTTTATACTCAAAAGTGCAGGCAGCCTCATCTGTGCTGCATCTTCAAGCTGCCCCTGTGTCTGTACAAGAGTAATTTATAACTTACCCAGAGGATCGGATGCCTAAAGGCATCTAACCTGTGGAAAATGGGGAAACGCAGTGGGTTTTACACGGCAGTAGCACAAGTTATCCCTATTTGACTTGTGCAGTGCTTTCTGACTGCTTAGTCATGCAAAGTCTGAGACATTTGATTGTCTAAAACTTTTGTTTTACTTGATGTGTGTTTTACGTGGTACAGAGAGGTTTGGGGCTTGGTCGGCTGGCTTCTCTATGGAGTTACACTAACTGCTTACAGCTTGAGGTTTAGCATTACAGCTCTAATAAACTCTGTGTTCCTGAGGCAGATTAAACTGGGTTAAATAGAGAAGTATCAGAGTAAAGGCAGTAGAACTGGATGACACTTTGAATAGCAGCTTATTCCAGTCCATAGGTGAGTCCAGGCTGAAATGACACTGTAAACCAACCAGGATCCAGCTCATCTGCATTTTTAATCAGCCTTAGAAAACTGCATTTAGACATTTTATTTGCAGGGACAAACATGTTAAAATATTTATCAACTTCACAGATTTGGCTAATGTCTGATGAGGGATTGACTAATCTGTGTTTGCATTTGGAAAAAGCATTCCCTGCTACTCCTGTTTGATTGGTATGTTGCTTTTCCTGTGCTTTGGAAGTCTCCATGTGTGAAGCCAAGTTATACAGAAGCAGCTAGATTAAAAACCAGTAGAAAACGCGTGTGTTGCTTCGAGGGAGACCAGGGCAAGGCTCTTAGCAATTTCAGCAGACTTTGAACCAGCTTGAAACCGTGCTCTGGTTTCAGCATACTTCAGAAATAGATTTTATAGCCTTCTTTGGAGTTCAGCAAGCACGGGCGGTGTGTTTTTTAAGTATTTGTTTGTTCTAGAATATGTCTGCAGCCAATAACACAAACTCAACACCAGAAGGATCCCTCATCCCACTGATTGCCCTGGTGGCCTGGGGGCATGGCTTTGAAACCCTCATGAGAGGTACCACAGTGATGGCTCCGAGTGAACCAAGCTGCCCTTGCTGGTCCGTGCTTCATCTTGGCTGCTGTGAACCTGCAGGTCACTCTGTGCAGAGGCTGCCTATGATGTGGGGTTGCCCCATCTGCTCTCTGCAGCTTGTTTTTGGAGCCTGAACATGAAGCCAGTTAGCTCACGTGGGCCCAGGAAAGGGAAGGGCTCAATGCTGAATCTCCATTTTACCCTCCACACATGTAAAATCATCCTACAAAACCAAGGGTTTAGTTTTCAGATGTGTCCAGATTACAATTATGAATAACTATCCCATGCAACAGGGAATGCTGCTGACTGTGATAGCTCCTGGTGGTCTTTTAAAAGATTTGCTCTGTTGCAAGCACTGAGCACATGCACAAGTGCACTTTTTCCTTTACAACATGCACACATTTTCATCCATCCTCCATGGCATTATATCACATTCCAGGCATGTTATCCCCCTTCGCCCAAGGCACCAGGGAAGTGGGACTGGCAGTGGTGCCTCCATTCCTATCCAAACAAACATCAGTGCAGCCTGACACTCACAGGACAGGGTGGACTTGAGTAAATGTCTGTTTCTCAAACAGAATCGGTGAACATCTGCAAAAGCTTCATAAAATCATGTTGCTTTATTTGTCGATGCCCATAAGCTTCCAATCCTTTGGAGAGGACCCAAAGTGGTGAGTCAGGTCACAGAATCACAGAATCACAGAATGGTAGGAGTTAGAAGTGACCTCTGGAGATCATTGAGTCCAATCACCCTGCCAGAGCAGGAACATCCAGGGCAGGCCACACAGGAAGTGATCCAGGCAAGTTTTGAAAGTTTCTAGAGGAGACTCCACCACCTCTCTGAGCAGCCTGTTCCAGGCTCCTTCACCCTCACAGGAAAGGAGGTTTTCCTCATTTCCTCATGAGTTTGCATCTCATAGCTCATTGCCACAGAGAACCATCAGCAGCGATATTAGTGGCCAGCATGAGCTGACAGCTAACTCTACACTTATGCATATTAATCCTAACAGTATTTCCTTCAGGAGCCAGCATCCTCCAATTTAAATGCTGGCAGGATATTCTAATAGAATATTGTTTGGACTGAAAGCCTGATGGTTTGATCACTTCCCAGAGACAGATACTTCTTCCACTGTTTATTATTTAGATGAGCAAATAAGCTCTTGACCATATTAGTTTTTGTTGCTGCTATATATTAATCCCTGTTTCTACCGCAACTTGAGAACAAAAGAGATAAGCTGTAGGACTCCGCACGGTACCAGGTCTGAAAAAGCTCTAAAAAGAAACATTAGTCAATTTTGTAAAATTAAGCAAAACCTTTTCATACTCCCAAAAGTATGCTTTATGTTTTTTTTCTTTGAGTTAATCACATCTCAGTGTATCTGTGCTTCTGGAGCCATTTGTTTGCTCCTCCTTCCTGAGGTTGACTTGGGGGTACCACAGCAGTGTACTACACAACCAGGTTCCTGGCTGAACAGGACCCACACTGCTGTGCACACATCACTGGGGAGGACTCAAGTCCTCCTTTGTACCACCAACCAAGACTATGGCTGCTCAGGTGTGACACTGACTTGGAAAATTTGTGTGTATCCTTTCCCTGGACTGCTGTCCCCTGAAAAACATTCATGGGTTTGGTAAGTCCCTTCTACTGTCCCATCAACAAAATATATAAAACCAAAGTTAATGCTGTACAGAGGGTATGGTCCTGATTTGCTGCCAATGCAACAGGCAATGGGTTCTTGAAAAGAAAAGCAGCTCCAGGCATCAACATAATCAGTGTGATTCCCTGTATTTCTGACAGGTGAGACTTTGCTTTCTTGGCTCTCAGGAAATCAGTGGTAATGCATTAGCAGAGTTAGATGGAATAGCAGTTTTGGGGTGATGCTGGCTAGGGTGGTCAGGATGAGATCCCTACCACTTGAGATTTCAGTCTGCAACTCTACACTGACACAGTAATCGGAAGTCTGGACTTGCTCAGGCTGCACTCTGAGCAGTAGTTGTTATAAAATAGGTTAAAACAATCAAAAATCTCCCTTCATTCTTGGTCTCCAGACTGGATTTGACTCAGAGATGATGAGTTTCTTATTGCCTTTAAGCAATTCTGTCGTGCTCAGGACATTTAAGAACTCAAGGCTTTTGGTACCCTGAAGCAAGGCACTATCATCTGTCGCAGACTGCATTTCTCTTCCCAGCAAGTAAATCCTCCTGCATATCTGCTGCGATTCCCAGGGATACATTTGTCTGCACAGTCTGAACAGACCATTTGCCTCGCTCTGTTTTCAGTGGGGCTGACATTCACCAGCTGCTAATTGCGATGAACGCTTGCTGTATTTTAATTGCATTTTGTGATCCACCATGTGGCTTTCTGACTGCATGGTTGAAACACATTGGAAAAAGGAGATTAACAAATAATAAACTTCCAGTGGAGGCTTTCAGACCATTGTGAGAGATGCCGCAGAGCTGTCAGATGTGTTTTCACCAGCGCCCAGAAGATGCTTGACTGTTCTGACCTACTGAAAAAATGGCCCCGTGACCTAACACAGTGCCGGCTTTTGCAGAAATACTCACATTTCAGGAAGTGATGGGGGAGGACTGGTCTATTATGGGATAGGCAGTCAGCTCTACATTTTAACAGCCTGAAGAGAGTTCACTATTTATTTAATCTCCAAATCCATCAACAAATGTTTTAGTTTCCCAGCTATGTCTGTGCAGTGTCAAAGAACATTAGGCAGGCGTGGACCTGCACCTTCAGTAAAAAAGTGTTTATGGGTCTGTCTGTTTAAAATCCCACCAACTGTTCCTACCAAGTCGGAGGCAGACTGCTGGATGCAGAGCACTCTCTTGAGGAGCTGTAATACCAATCACAGTCATTTAAGTCCTTGCACACTGTACAAAGTAGTACTGTGCATTTTTTACACATTGCTTCTTATCCCCCAAGCACTTGGAAAGGCAGTTAAATAATATGCTGATTTTACTGCTGTAAAACTGAGATAGAGATGGACAAAATGACTTGCTTCAGGCTGTAGACACAAGTGCAAAATTGTCTTCAATACCTCCCTGCTCCCCATATATCCAGTTATAGGTACTAGCATTAAGGAAGGAGGTGGGCTGTAGTATTCAGAGACTGGATGGTAGCCTGAAATCAGGAAGAGAAGAGATTTTAGTGTGCTGGCAGGAGGATAAAGGCCCAAGAAGCAATGGCAGGAACAAATGCAGAAGCCCAGGTCCCATGATGGGGGAATGATATCTGGGGACTCTGGGCATCCCCAGCTCAGGGAGGGAGCGTGGTGCTGCTGCTGCTGCTGCGGAAACATCCAGTTCCTGCAAGGCAGAATCAAGTCACAGATCCCAGCTCACTAACTGGTTTCCATCTGTGAAAATCATTTGCGACTCTTGGTCCGTTGGTACTGAGGGTAGTTTTGTAGTTCTTTAACTCTCTGCCACTCCTCTCAAGCTGGAGCTGGCAGGTATCGCAGACCAGAAGGTGGCTTTTTATCTACCTACAGGCAGATGTACTCAGCCATGTAAGCCCCAAACCACATTCTTCTTGGGTCTTATGTTCTACCACTTCATTTTCCTTATTTTCCAGATCCTGCAGTTTTATTTTCCCTGAGGAAGACACATCTCAGGTGCATTTCCCACACAGTGCCCACCACTGGCAGTGGGGTGCTAGTGGGTTTTCACCCAGCTGCCATGGGCAGTGGGGAGTTGAGCTGAAGGGCTTTGGGGCTTCTCCTCCCTTCACTTTGGGGATTGTTAGCACCCCACTGGGTATTACATCAATAAAGGGACAGGCTGTTACCCACTTCACAGTGGTTTCTGAGACATCTCCTCAACTCCATGTACCCTATCAAGAACTTGGTCTTCCTCCTCATAAAGGAGCAATTTGGGAAATCCATTCTTGTTTCAGCATCATTCCTCACACTGCTTGCCTTGAAGACATCTTATTATGTCTAAGCACAATTAGGGATTCAGGAGCAGAAGCGACATTTCACAAGCCTGCCCTGCTGCTGTAAAAGGCTGTGCAAATCAGTGTCGGGTAAGAGGGAGGAAGGAAAGGGCTGAAATGTTAAACACATCATTTCAGATTGGTAAAACTTCCAAGTTTTGATTTATAGCTTCATCACCAAGTAGATTAATGTGGAATTCAAACACAACCAGCTCTTTGCTTTCCTTTCAGGCCTGACATATTAGCATTTCCCATTAATCTAGTCAGCTCCAACACGATGAAGGCTGAGGAAGCGGGAGATTAGGCACATGGGAGTGTTGGGCAGGCAGGAGAAAAGAGCCAACAAAATTCTCTTTAGCTAACTAGCTAAAATAGAGAGCATGGGACCTTATTCAGGTCCCAGGTTGTAGCTAAAGATGTTTCTGACTCCCTTGAAGTCAGCAAATTCAGATCCTTTCTCTTCTGATTTTGGGCAGAGGTTTTTTCAGTGGGGTTGTGTCTACAGTCCCCTGTACAGTCGATGTTCAGGAGGCTTCAGGCCCCCTAATGCTATCCTCTGGAGTAACCTAATGGGGTCAGGCCCCTCTGAGCTTGCAGCCTGCCTAATTCTCACTTCTACCGGGAGGCAACTGTGAATATTTTCCACAGCACTCTTTAGTGATCTAGTCCACAGGCTCTGGAGCTGCCCTGGAGACTTCTCAAACTTTATTGCTACATATTTAAGCATTTATGAGACTTGAACTGCTTCCCTCAAAAAACAAACAAACAAAAGCTACCCCAACAACGACTGACCGGAATCACACACAATAAAAAAAAAAAAAGGGGGGGGGGGGAAAAACCCCCCCCCCAAAAGCCCCAGGGCGGCAGAAAGGGCTGAGGGGCCCCGCATGTTTCCAAGTGCCCCC
>WTSP01010680.1:0-30153 GCA_025331215.1 Actenoides lindsayi | reverse complement strand
AATGGTAGCAGCAGTGAAACAGAGGAAGTTCCACCTCAACATGAGGAAAACCTCTTCACTGTGAGAGTGACAGAGCCTGGACCAGGCTGCCCAGAGAAGAGGTGGAGTCTCCTTCTCTAGAGACTTTCAAGACCTGCCTGGGTCTGTTCCTGTGTGACCTGTCCTGGGTGACCCTGCTCTGTCAGGGGGGTTGGACTCGATGATCTCCAGAGGTCCCTTCCAACCCCTACCATTCTATGATTCTATATGAATGCTTATCCCCTCTCTGGGACATGCCAAATCAGCCTGCTCAGGGCTGGTCTCTACCTCACACTGCACTGAGCAAGAGGGCACTAATAGCCAGGTTCAGGTGAAGCTAGAGGGCTGCATGGAATGTCTTGCCCGGGGCCCAGGGTTATGTAGAATCTAATGCTGGAGCTCGTTAGAGGAGCACAAAGGGCTTACGCACCTGGGAAGTTTGGGGCAATAACCCTTTTGCCTCCTGGACTGTCACAGATACTGACTCCCCTCAGCAGCTTGTGAGATCTCATCTCTCCTGCCAGTTCCCCAGTGCAGCTGTGGGTCAGGGCAAGAAGAATAGGGGTTTCCTGGAGGGCAGGTACAGGTGCCAGAGTATGCTGGGCATAGCTGAACCTGAACCACTGGATCACCTAGGAGATTGCTGGCCACTCGTTAAAGATAACGTAGACCTGCACCAGGCTGGTGTGCTAACTATTTGCAAACACAATACTGCAGTGTTTTTCATGTGCTGTAGCAGCTTGTCCATTTCTGCTAGAAAATGGGGTAGACTTTATACCCACACTGGCCCTCCTACCAGTCTTTACAGGATGGTAGGAGGAGATTGAGTGGTCAAGTCTCATGGCTGAGCTTTTTTTGGTTCAAGAAATACAGTGGCCTCTTAAAAGGGGATGAGTACTTGGCATTGTTTTGGTTGCATGTGGATTTTTCTGACTTGCTTCCCTGTGAGAAACATTCAGTCTCCAGGACTCCAGAACAGATGTTCATGAGAGAGGAGTCTGGCTGCCCAGTTATGAACATGGGCAAGGTCTTTTATGGTGTTAATTCTAGCACACTAATAAATGGTTGGGATTGCCAGTAAGGCTTATATAGACCACTGGCTAAGAAGCAAACACAAGTGATGCTGAATTGTTTTGAGCCCAGGATCATTTTGAATTTGCCACAAAGCTAAGGTCTCTTAAAGTTCACCACCAATGACTTTGGCATTCCTGACCGTGTCCTTCTTTTTGACTACAAGGGCTGAAAACTGTGCTCTCCGCAAGGAATACAAACCATCTCAACCAAGATGACCCCCAGCAGCTCACACTGCTTATAACAGTGACAGGGAAATACTGTTTGATCCTCTGGGTTTGCAGAAGCCAGGTCTGAACTGCTCCTTCCTAGGCTTAGCTGTTTTCTGCTTTGTGTCTTGAAACATGAGATGGAATTCATCACATGTTCCTTTAGTTATGAAAAAGTAGGCATTTCATCTATGCTGGCTCCTTCCAAGATAGATGTTTTGGTACAAGTCCCTCTTTGGAGATGCCATTTGGGCTGAAATCATAAAGAGCTGAGACTGCTAAACTCAACTAGATGCCAAAGCATTAAACACCCACAGTCCTATAAAGTAAAACTCAATCGTGTTGTCCTGGTAAAATATATGTTATCCAAGGCCTGGGTGGAAAATGGTGGAAGCCCTTGGGAAGGTAGGCAGACATCAGGACAGAGTGTCCAGCAGCCCCGCAGCTCAGGTCATCCAGCTTCATTTGTTGCAGTTGATACAACATGTAATGGAACAGCATCCCAGGAACCTGCTTTGGTAAAGAGCTTTGCCTTCCCCAGAGAGACATTTGTGAACAATCCTCTAAAGTATTTGAAATCAATGCGAAGTTTTACCTGAAGAATTTTTGTTCGATTCATCCCTTTCTCCCTCAAAGAGTAATCCATCCTGATTATATGGTTCAGAGGAGCCCCAGAACAGGTCCACTCCCACCATGTGTTTCTTTTTTTTGTGTAAAATAAGATAATCAGGGGGAAAAAATGCTTTTTTCTTCTCTGTTTGCAACACGCCTTTGTTGCTCCACCAAAGGCTTTGTGAAATGGTTGCCATTTTTTCCAGACGTCCTCCTGGAGCTAAGGTGGAGCTGACTAGTGCCATTGATGTGATCCTGCCCTAACTGTGTTTGCAGCTGCATCAAAGATGCTGCTGTGAATCATCTGCACTCTTGCAGAAACTCTCTTCATATCCAACTGACAGCATCCAATTGTTTAGAGAAAAACAGTTGCTCTTGGGCTTGGAACCTTTGGGGAAAAATAAACCCAGATTACACACTTGAAAGATGACTCTTGTGATAGAAAAACAAGAACAGAACAAAGGCTTTAAATGCCATCCAGGTCTCAGTATCAGAAGGCACTGAAGTCAGGGTATGTCCTGCATCTTTTTCCTTCCCTCTGTCCCTCCCAGTTTGGACTGAGGAGGATATTAACCCCATGCACCTTGAACACCCACAAGTGGCTACGACAAGTCTTTTACCAACATTTGCTCATTAATTACTTTTGAAGTTTAAATATTCTTCTGCCCACTCGTTTTGATTCATCTGTAACACTCTTACTTTGAATCTTACTTGCTGCTTGCGTTCACGTGGGCTCACAGCAGAGAAGGGTTGTCGTTTTCCTAAATTGAAAGCTTGTGGGCCCAAGCTGGAGGGAAATTATCATGAGATTTCAAACCTTGCCTTTTTTTCCTTCCTCTCCTTTCAGTTTGGGAGGTCTTTTTTTTAACCATGTGAGTCCACCAAGGACTCCAGAACAGCTGACAAAGCATAGTTTGGGGCCAGTCCTATCCCTTGCTCCTGGAGAAGAGTTCCACATGACAGCCAATGATAAATCTCAAATAGAAAAAGTTATCCAAGGTCAAATTCCTCTGTGCTGTGAACTTCCATCTGGCACCCCAAAGGGAGATTAACGTCTGTCCAGCACCTGGCAGGAGTCCCCCCATGTCTGCAGCATTGCATAACTTGCAAATCCCATTGCGTACAATTACTCACTAACTTCACTGGTCACTGCTTGACTGGAGCTTCCAGCCACTGGGACTCAAGGGGCTCTTGCAAAGCTCCGGGAGTGCGGGAATGTGGGTTTTACAGTCACTGCAAACCTGCTTTTCCCCACTGCCATGAGGCAGAATCTCAGCCCCTGGTTAGGGGCTTAATGTATTTGCACAGTCACTTCCATGCTGCTAAAGAGGCGGCCCATGATGAAAAGTGCCCTGTTTGAGGGCTGGGGATGTTTATGCTACTCTAAGATGCTGTACTTGAGTTGACCTCTGCTTTTTCTTTTTTAATGTTTTTTTTTTAGTAGTCTTTAGAGCCACAGGAGCCTAGAGTCAGGCAGGTCCTCATGTATGTAGGCACAGCTGAGACAACAACTTTGAGTATCAGCAGGGCCAGCAGCTGAGCTGGGCTTTGCAAAACCTCAGCCGATCAATCGGGGGTTTTGCTAAACCAGACTGCAGATGAGGAACGGTTCGCACCAGACAAATCATATCAGAGCAGCCACCGGGATGAGGAGATAGGGAAGAAGGAAGGGGAATAAACAGCATAGAGTTTGGAGAATTTCTCATCGAAGTGAGAACAGAGTCACTGTTCATCTTAGAAAAGAGAGGTTCTGCGAAGTTCACTGCATCGCATATTCTCAGGCATTCATCATCTGAAATGTCTCTTAATTGCCACTATTATATCACAAATATTCCCGTAATTTATCAGTCATAACCTCCTACAAAGGGATTCTTTCATTCAAGCCATATTCACAGAAATCTTTTCCCCTTGGATCCCAGTCCATAATACACACAGACCAGGAATCAGGAAGTAGAACTTTTTTCCTTCCTTTTTTTTTTAAATTCCAGATGTTGCTTTGCAGACAATATGTTTCAATAAATATGTTTCCCATTTTCAACCTCTTTCCTCTTTGTTCCAAGATAATCAGCTCTTAACGGCTCTTCTTCCTCTTATGGTAAAAGCTGAAATGTAAATATTCAGGACGTCCTAAGTGTCCGGAGCCAGCTGAGTCCTGCTAACCCAGACGAAGGGTCCCCAACGTGGGGCTGCCTTAAACATTTGGCTCAGCTGACAGACTGTATTTATCATGTAAACTCCCCTTGTCATTTCCTAACTCCTGGCTTCAATTGTAGAAAATTCAACATTTCTAGGGGTTGTATTTTCCCACCACTTAGTTAAGAGCTGAAATTTTTCCTCTCAGAAAATACACTTGCATGTCAAAGGCCAACGACCTAAAAAATATCAGTAGTTTTGCAGCCTAAATTTAGCACTGGGCTGAAATCCTGAATTCCTGCAAAGGAGCCAGTGTAAACAGCCATCGTCTGTGCAAGTGGGGGTTGGGCTGCAGCCCAGGGCTTTTTCTTTATGTTATCGCACACCACAGCGCCTGGTTGTCCCAGCACGGGCAAGGAGCTCTTTGTGCAGGGACCTCCTGGCCAAACCCATTCCCATGTATGGACTTGGTTATCCAGCTTCAGCAAAAGGCTGGAGTTAACCAAACTACAGATGCTGCTCTTCTGCTGGCTTACACCCGCTTGTTGTAAGGGGTTAGTTGTGCAGTCTTGATGTGGAAAGCCCCAAGTTCAAGCGCTGCTGTTGACTTTGCCAAGGAGTCATCTTGCAGTGATAAGCCATGAGGACAGTCCCCCTTGTGAATGCCAAACTAGCCAGAAGTGATTAAGCCTTGACCCGTCGTTGGGTGGTGGTGATAAACACTGTCTCCAAGGACAAGCAGTCCATCGCTGTCCCCTGAGTGGGAGACTGTGATTCCCAGCCACACAACTTTGTAATAGCACAACTAATCATGTATTTATCCATGGATGCTTTAACAGGCATAAACTCATTCCTGTGATTCATCTCATCTTAAAAGTCATATGTAAAGCAGATCAGAAGTGTCTCTTGCTGACGCTGAAGATAGCTGGGGGTCACCAGGAAAGATGGACGCATCTGCCCTTGCAAAGTTCTGGGATTGCCCAGGACCATTTCCCACCCATTCTACCTTCAGCCTGGGCTGGAATCTATTATTTATTAATACATATGGGTAATGTCTTAACCATTAGGATGTGGAAGGCATGATAGCCATCCTCCCCCTCTCGCATCAGACTTGGGAGGGTTGGAAGTAAATGAAACCCATCTAGGAAAATGCAGGAGGGAATATGATGAGCACAGCGTTTAAATGGTTTGTGAATGCTCAAGGGTGAGCAGAACTAATTTTTGTCAGAGCTGATAACTGTTGGTTTACCTCATCCCTTTTCATTTCACTAACACGACTCTCAGTGGATCTCATTATCCTGGAAGTTGTTCAAGAGTCTCCCCCTCCTCTAACAGGGCTCCAGACACCTTGCAGGTCTCCAGAGATTAATCACTCTCAATATAGGCCTGCTATAAGATTTCTCAGTGGGACATTTTCTCCTATGTCTCACAAGTTTGTTGTGGTTTAGGGATGAGTGTATCTGGGTGGCCTCTTGGGATTTTCTCCAAAGATTTTTTTGAAGGAAAGGTCTTCTCCAAAGCCTTCTGTTCACATGCCTCTTTTCCCAGGATGTGCTGTTCCTCTTTCTTTCTTAGCCACTATTTGCTTTGGTGAAACCAGTCTCCTCTCTGAATAGTTGGTATGAGACCTAGGCAGGGTGGTAGACTCAAAGTGATGAGAAGCCTGTGGTCTTGAAGAGCTGCACTGCCCTTGAAATACCGTGTATCTGCCGTTTCACAGGTTCAGACAGACCTGCTTCCTGGAATTCCATCTGCTGTCACTTCTTTTTTGCTTTTCAGTATTTTTTACTCTGGCTATTCTTGCCAGGAGTTGCAACCCCATTTCCACCCATTCTCCTGTTCATAAGCAAATTAAAGTGCTTGCAGATGACACTATTTCTGGCCTCCTTTGAGGCAAAACCCAAATGCCGCCTAGGATGCCAAGTGCTGCTTCACATGTCCATGGTGCACCCCAGGAGTGAGTGCAGCTGGGTGCCCGGGCATTGTACTGCAGCAGCTGTGGAGCACAGGGCCAGTTATTTGAAGAACACTCATTTCTTAGTCATCACTGACCTAATTTTGATCGCTCATCAATATGTTCTTCCTTTTATGTCAAACCACCCAGAAGGTCTTAATGCAAAATAAAGCACACTCAGAAAAAATACTGTGAAAGGATTTTGTTTGGAAGTTTGGGACATCTGCAGAATCACCAACCGTTTGACAGTATCATAGCCACAAATACAAGGAGAGTTTTAAATTAGTACCATTAAAGCAGTGTGAAGTCTGGAGACAGTCTGGGACAAAGCTAGATCTCAAATCAGCAGTTCTTCTGATGCAGTTTTGGAC
Source organism: Actenoides lindsayi (assembly GCA_025331215.1). NCBI lineage: Eukaryota > Metazoa > Chordata > Aves > Coraciiformes > Alcedinidae > Actenoides > Actenoides lindsayi. Next base: position 23,785 of record WTSP01010680.1, on the reverse strand, counting down.
TGGAGGGGGCTTTTGGGGAATAGTTGAATGCTGGGAAGTGCTGGAAAAGCCACTTCATTTTGAAAGGAATAGGGGAAAGATATAAATTAACAGTGCTAATTTAACAGGTGAAATATGCCCTGAGTCTATTGTCCTGGCCTGGGACAAGGACACTGGGTTTGCATCCAGCCTTTCCAGGGTCACTGTAGGATCTTGGGATCTTGCATGACCTTTGCCTCCTGGGTGTTGGTGTTTCCTCATCCCATTGTTCAGGCCTGTTTTGGGGTGATCTGTGTTTATAACCATGCATTTCACAAGAGGCTTCAGCAGAGTTTTTTTGTACATGCTGCAATATGGATAATAAACAGAGACCTTAGTAAGAGAGCGTGCGGTTCCTTAGCACAGAGTTCACACAGGCAATACAGTCTGTGTCATAGAATCATAGAATGGTTTGGGTTGGAAGCGACCTTTAAAGACCATCTAGTCCAAACCCCTTCTTCAGTGAGCAGGGACATCTTCAACCACATCAGGTTGCTCAGAACCCTGTCCAACCCTGAATGTTTCCAGTGATGGGGTATCTGCTACCTCTTTGGGCGACCTGGGCCAGTGTCTCACCACCTTCATTGTGTGAGTTCATACAGGCAATAAAGTCTGTGTCAAAATCTCTCATCTTGTGAATGGCTTCCACACCATGGGCTAGTAGAAGTAGAAATCACTGTACAGGATTGAGACCATACATCAGGAGGTAGAGGTGGATTGACAACCTTTTTCTCTGCACAAAACACGTGCAGCAGCACCTAGTGTGGAAGCAGGTACAGGTGTGTGATGTGGCACCACTGTCGAGGCAGGGCAGCCCACTGCAACCAGCTGATGGACTTTGCTGCTCAAGCTTCCCTGCACAAGCAAGCAAAATCCCCCTTTCCAGGTTCTTTTAAATTCTTTGAACTTAGATTTTTGCCAGAAATCAGAAGATGAGCAGTGAAAATCCAACAAACTTCTTTGTCGCCCATTCCCAGGCAGTGGTAGGGCTGATAAAGACCTTTCAAAGAGCTAAGGGTTTCATTACAAAAAGAATCAAAGATCTTTTTTTCTTTCCCAGTTTTTACAGACTCTTCCCTGGTTTGTTTGGGGTTTTCTTCTCTTTCGCAAGCCTGAGCATCTGGAGATGAAAGGTGTCGTAACCCATCACCAAATGGCTCAGCAAGGCAGCATTAAACACATGCTGTTTGACAGCAGAAACCCAAATCAGGCACCAGCACTGAACATTAGCTGAGTCAGAAGTCATCTGTTGCCTTCAGCCTTCCTGCATCTGAGGTCAGGAGTACACGAGAGGACTTGGAGAACAGGTTCCTTCACTCAAAGCACAATATTTACCAGCAAAGAATCTAACCCAGGGGATGGACAAACACAGGAGTGAGGAATTAGGAGAAAGCACGAAGCTGTGATGCACAGTACCACCTAGTGACAGAGCCCAGCTACATAAGAAGGGCAATCCCACGTTTGCAAACTTCAGGGTCCGTTTCCCCATCCGATCTTTAATCCTTTATGCACCTTTAATCCACCACATGCGCTACTGTCCCCCATGAGTGAAGAGACAGCACTGCTTGAGCAACCCTGAATTTTTCCCTCCTTTTCATGGTTCCCGTTTTGCAATGCAAACAAGGATTGTGGTAGACGGGATTTCTCGTTTCCGACGAGAAGCTGCCAATGGATGCAGTTCGTGTTTGCTGTGTGGGGTGTGCAGGTTGGGCTCTGCGTGCATCGCCCCGTGAATCACCCACGAGGAATTCCTCAGTGCATTGTGCAAACGGAGAGAGGAAGAATGCAAGGTCCAGTGAGTAATGCAGCCTTTCAGGGCATCTGAAATGAAAAGAAATGCCACAGACTTGTTCCATTTGTAGCAATGATGTGAAAGAGCAGTGCGGCGAGCTTTGCTCAAGAGAAGGCTTGTAACCTTTTCCATTAATTTATTTTCAAAGAATTGCTTATTGAAGGCTAAGCTGCTTTTTCTAAGCCTTAGAGGCTGAGTGTGCCTTTGTCCTTTTTTACTGCTACTGCTGCTCCTTCATGTTACTCTGTTTTTTAAGAGAAAGCAGTTACTGTAAATGGGTGGTGTTTTTCTCCCTGTGGCTACCTGAGACAAGCCCAGCATCGAGATGGGAATTTTGTCACCTTTTGGCAATGGTGGGATTGCACAGAGCAAAATGAATTAGAAGAAATTCAGATCTGTAGGTTTTCCCCATGCTGTAGCCCACAGATTTACCCACAATCCAAGCAGCTGGGCTTAAAAGGATCTGATTTCTTCTCATTAAGGTCCCTTTACACATCCTCTTGAGCAGGAGCTCTAAGGCTCTGCTCAGCCTCTCTGTGTGGGTGAGTGAGCAGAGGCGACTCAACAGCTGGGCACCATCCTGCAGATTGTGGGAGGCAACGAAAGAGCACTGCACCTCTCTGGGAGGCCCCACATGTGTTTAAGGCTTCTCCACGTGGCCTTAAATGTTTGCATGTATTCCAGTTGGGCTGGAAGGGCTTGGGGCCACCACTACACCCTGTGCTTTGCATGAGCAGTCAAGTGCTGCATGTGCATAAGGTTAAGATAAAGGTTAAGGTTGGGGTTATGATTATGGTTAGTGTTAGGGTAGTCTTTTCTTCCTCTTACCCAGGAGCAGGATATTCAGACTGTCTCCTGGACTTTGGCTAGGAGGTACAGTAGTTCACAGGCAGTCTGTTGCTTGTACACCAGACAAGCTGAGGTGGTTCTCTAAAGACTGGGTGAGAACCCAAACCTTGATGCTGCACTTCTTTAGTCACTAAGATTTCCTAAATCACCTGAGTGCAAAAAAAATAGCGTATTTGTTGGGGCCACTAGCATGGTTCTGCCCTGAAAAGGGCACAGCCACGGAGTGCACTGCTTCCAACAAGAGCAACTGCTCACTGCCAGCCAAGGAATGAGGTTGTCTCATGCACATTGACATCCCATGGTAAATATGGCATTTCCAGCAGGATTGCTTTCCTAGGCTTATCCTTCTTGAGCTTATTGCTTTTTTCTTTCCCATAGTCCACAGTGAAGTGTCCAGCTCCTGAGCATGGCAGCCCCAGAGAAGCTCCCACAGCTGGGTAAACATGCCTGAGTGAATAGAGCCCGTCACAATGGAGTCACCAGGAAATCCAAACACTGTAAAGGCCAACAATTCAGCGGGGACATAATCATGTCATTACAAGACGTGCTCCTCCCAAGCACCAGGAAAACACATCCTGAACGCTGCATATCAGTTGTGCTTCAAACAATAGGTTTTTCACCCCACAGGTCTCCAGGACAGGTTCTTTTCCTCTTCCCTTCTTTCAGCCATTCACGGTGGTGAGGAGGAAGATGAGTTTCTGCAAAGACATACTAAGAGCTTCCCTCCCACCCAGGATGTTTCAGCTGCACCAGCACCATTCACCTTGCAGGGCTGAAGTCAGTCTGGGGAAAGGATGGCAGGATGATAAATGGGGAAATATTAATAGGATAAATTCTGTCTGTGGTTATTCATGGGTAAATGTGAATTATGACAGTGAGTTTTCTGCTGATGTACACTGGTCTGAGAGACAGCTGGCTCTGGTCAGCTGCTTCCACAGGCATAGGGTTATGTGGGCTCTTAGGCACCAGGTTGAGGAGCAGAGGTGGAGTCGTCTCCATCACTCTTGTGCTTTCCCTGCTATGTTGCAAAGGATGTTGGAAATACAGTGTCACTTCAGTTCACTCATTTGTCTGGTGGCTTTGCCCACTCTGGTCGCTCCTGGCTCTTGGATTTGTCGCTGGAATCCATGCAAGCTCCCTTTTTGCTTGATCCACTAATCTTTTCTGTTTTCCTGAAATGCAGTCAGTAGCATGCAAAGCAACTCGTAATAATCTCCATCCATTGCTTCAAGGCAAATTTTTCCTTGCTGTAAGTTGCAAATTTCACCAGGATCTGAACACAGAACCAGAGCACAGAAGCCAATATAATATAGGCTGATATGATGGAACTGGTGAGGAATCTCAAGTGAGCATATACCAAGCCAAATCCTGAAGTCACGAATTAGGCTGCTTTATACGGACAGAGGAGCTGTCTCCCTGTGTTACTGGCATACGGGAAACAGTGTTCACAGGATGTGTTTGATTTATTACCAGTCCTGTACACTCTTGCAGCTGCTGATCTGCTGCCAGAGGGTATTGTAATGATGCAGCTGGCACCCCTGTTGCGATGGCCATCAACATCGCCAACGGCACGCCTTGGATCAGTCATCCTCAGCAGTACTGCTGCGTTTGCTACCTGAGCTGAAAAATTGAGCCCTGTAGCTGTGGTTTTAAGTTCATCTCCTACGTAGAGAATAGGAATATATTATTCTTCTATATTCTTATAAGAATATATTATTCTTCTATATTCCTATAAGAATATATTATCTAGTAAGAATATATTATTCTTCTATTATCTTATACAAGGATAAGAATGTACAACGTGCACAGACCAGGGGAACATGTGCAAAATCTAAAATATTTCAAAAGATTCAAATCTGCAGAACAAACCTGATGCTGGCTCAGACCAGGGGAGTTTCTATCACTCAGCTGCCCCATGCTGGGCAGTCAGCAGCAGAGGTGTGTCAGGAATTTATGCATCTCTCTGAGGCCGAGATGATTTGTGATAAAGAATGGAAAGGCACAGCTACTGCAGCGTTGTCTTCCCAAAAAACAGCTGGTCCTCCTGAGATTAAGCTAAAGAAATGGAAGAAATGAAATTCTCATTCTCAGAGGGTTTTTTTCCATTTTTTTATCCTGGGCCCTTCCTGGTATAAGGCATTTCAGATTTTAAAATTCGCCACTAAATATTTGGAGCAATTGAAACACATTGCCTTTGCTGTGACAGTATTTATATTACATGTTCCTCTTAAGCTTTAAATAAAATGGCAAATTCAAGATTTTTTTGTTTATTTTTTAGGGAAAGTCAAAATAAATTGTTAAGAATTTTCCCACTTCTCCACCAGCAAGTATGACTTTTATCAAAACACTGCTTTTCAGGGGATTTTGGCATGAGTGCTTTACTACTAAAAAACTACTGTCATAAGAGTTTTCCAGTTTACCAAAACAGCACGTTTGCCCAGGGAGCAGACAGCACTAAATATGTCTGTGGACCAGGAAAGGGCTGTGTCCATCCTCACACCAACAGGCTTGTTAGAGGTACCCATGGTGAAAGGAGGTGAGATTTATGCAGTTCGGCTCGTTCTACATGGAAGAGCCTGGTACTGTGCAAACCAGGAGAGTCTCATTTTCAGAACATGAGTGATGTGTTTCCAAAGGTGAAAGTGAAATGTGAGGTGAAGATTGCTGCTCAAGAACGTCCAACTGAGCTCAAGGCTGAGTCAGAAGACTTTGTTCCTCTAGGATGTATAGTCATGTCGTGAGTTAGGCCTCGCTTTAATTTCCCCAAAATGAGGGATTTAGTGGTAGGGCTGCTTTAAATGCACGTAACCCATAGCCTTGAACATCAAGATATAAGCCTTTACCTGTGTTTTTAACTCTGAGATAGCATTTTCACTTGATCTCCCCATCTCCTTCCACTCTGGTTAATAAAGCAGGGGAAAGGTGGTGCACAGCAGAAGACCCTTGTATCATCTGGGAACCTTTCCCTAGGGCAGGGTCATCTTCAGGCACAGGCAGGACATCTGTCACCCAGTGTAGTTGACCCTGGGGCAGAGATCCCAGTCAGATGTCACCCATCCTGGCTGCTAATTATCCCACAAGGAAAGGGAACCGGCTGTGCAAATTGTGAAACATGAGGGCTGTCAGCATCAGAGGGGATTCACACTGGGGATGACAGGCATGACCTGTTTTTCCTGCTTTGTTTATTTATTTGGTGACATGCTGTCCTTCAGTGAATAATTCGGAGTTTTCTTCTTGGGGGTTTCTCTCTTGTTCCTTCCGTACTGAGGATAACCAAGGTGGGGATGGGGACAGACACCCCACTCCATAACTGTAGCAGGACTGCAGTGATGTCTCTGGTGTGACAGTGGAAACCAAATGAAAAGAGCACAGCACATGATCCCCAAAATCCTGGGAAGAGATTAGGGATCTCCTGTACACATCAGGGGAGGGCAGAAAAGCTGATGTGTCTAGAGGAATCCCATCCCACTCTTCTACTCCATCATCTCTTGGACTAACTTCCATCAGAGCGGCCAATATATCCCATTCATACCCATGCAGGTGGCCGTGTAAGCTCCACAATGGTGCTCACCAGGAAGGGCTTCTTCCACTTCATCAGCATTTAATGATGTAGAGGGCAGTGACTGAGTTCCTCAACTTTGAACACCCCGAACACAATCTGTTGCAGTTGGGCAATTTTAGTCAGCTGAGATGCGTAAGGTCTGATTAAACTGTGATGGTACACAATGCACAGCACCTTTAGTATTGCCTTCAAAATTGCTTCAGCACAGCCATCCACTAGCCCTGGTTCTCTCTGATATACATCCATCATTACAGCAACAACTATACACATTTGCACATAAGCACATGCATGGGAAAGAGTCCATAAAACAAGCAAACCGTCAGCCTTCTTGCATCACACTGGTTTTATTCTGTTTGCACATTCAAGGAAGGTGGGTTCTGAGTTAAGACACTTCTTATACCAAGAGTGGAGATACCAGTCTGAGTGGAAAAAAACCCACTACAATCACTTCAAAAAAGTGGTCAGTCTCTCAGCAGCTTGGCTTCATAATTTAATGGCACATCACCCCCAAATGAGTTGCCTCAAGGTCACCGCAACCCTGAGTCTTTCTTTGGGCTGAACTTGCCCTCTGTGCGCCTAATGGTGTGTGACATTCAGCCACAAACTCTCTCAACAGTGCACCAGGGCAGCATTAGGCACCAAACATTTTGCACGTGATATGGTGGCATTATTAGACATAGGGATATTCAGCCCTTAACTGATTTCCCAATCAGAACCTACCAACGTCTTTCTTTTACCCCTTCTTGCTCAAACGTTCTCTAAATTGACTTTGACAGCCTCTCCTCTGCTGACAGCACCTCACATCCGCCACACTGAGCATAACAGCAACCCCAGTACAGGTCACTACCTACAAGAGGGCTGTATTTCTATTTTACTACACTGTATATCTTACAGAGAGGTCCAGCCAGGTGCAAAGGTACCAGACATGGACCCTGTCCTGCATGTCTGTGGAGGTGGGTCTGCTCCCAGCCTTTTGCAGGTGCAGGATGACAGAGGGCACAAGCCCTGTGCATTTTCAAGACAGGTGAGCCTGTGCTCTTTGCTCTTGCCCCGAGCAGACACCTCTATAAAAGCTCCTGACAGGCAGGCAATGAGCTGGGCAATGCTCTCATCCCTGTCAAACTCTTGTTTTCCTCAGCATGCATGCCTCAAGCATTCTGCTTCTTTCTTATTTGCATGCGAAGTCGGGAAATCTTTCAAGTGGAGGTGGCATCCTGAAGTTGACTTTGTTCCTAAAACAGGCATTTGAATAACAAGCTTCTCCTCTTTGCTCTCCTGAATCCTGCCCTGGCAGGGCTTGGCAGGCGGCTTGCACATGGCCAGGGGCATCTGTGTGCTCTGACAGGGGAGGCAGGGACACCAAGTACCTTCATGGAAGAAGCACAATGGCCTGGCCAGCAGCTCCACAGGGAACCGAGGTGGCCCCATGCCTCCTTTGCTCTGTGGGGAAAACACTGCTGAGTGCATCTCCTCACTTGGCCTGGATCACTCCCTGGCCATCTCTTCCTTCTAATGGGGATTGTTTTCAGCCAGCGTGGATGAGCAGAGGGGAGCAGAAGAAACCTTGGGAGTCAGGACCCCTGGCTGTGCCCATGCCTTCACAGAGGTCTGTCTGTGGCTCCTGTAGCTTCACCAACTGCTGTAGCACAGGAGCAAACATTCCTTTTCACAAGCATCTTCTGTGCCTACAAAGCATCTAGAATGCAGGGTCAGTTCCTTCAGCCCAGCCAATGCTGGATGCAAAGTAGTCTCAAGCAGTTCTAGGAGTGATCTGAAGTGCAGCCATCCTAGGAGGTACCATCCCTCCAGGAAACCACAGGTGGCTTCGGGTACCGGTGATTCCCATGGCCGTGAGCTCAGAGAAGAGCAAGAGCATCACAGTTGCTCAAAAAAGGCAAAGCCCAGAGAAAGCCAGGTTATGTTTATGCCTCCAGAGCAGGCTGACATCCTTAAACACATCTTAGAGATGCTGTAGAATTCAGGTTCTTCAGTTACTGCAAGTAGAGCCAGGGCATTTGTTTGAAGAAGGCAGCAGCAGGACACAAGCCACCTGCTCCCATGCTATTGCCTAAGCTGCTGGTGAAGCACATGGAGCAGCAATGGAGAAACAGCTCCATCTGCATCAACATCCATCCACAGAGGGCTGTGCAACAGGGGCTAAGTTTGTCATACATGTGTCACTTTAGGCTCTGCTGGCTTCGGATGAAGAAGGGGGTTTGGGTAGTCTGGCTCCCCAGTGCTGCTCTGTAATTAAGCCTAAATGCCAGTTTTCGCTCAGAAGCAACCAGAGGCCACTTCAGATTGCACTGGGGATTAGCCATGACCTTCAGAAAACTGTGGAAAAATGCGCTGCATTCGCTGTCCTTTGTCAAAACCCTAAATAACAGCCCTGCCAAAGTTGGTAAATATTCCGTCAAAGGCACAGGAGGCCACAAAGAGCATGTTTTAACAGTCACCAGGACAAAATTTGCATCTGGCAAAGATCCTACACTGCACCAAGAGCCACGTGAGCTTTTGGAGTTAGCATTGCACCTTGAATGCGTTTTTCACCCGACCTCCTCGTTTCTAGGGATGCCGTTATCAGCAGAGGACCTGGCTTTATTATTAAGTAGCAAATCAATCCAGCGCAATCCAATTGTTGCTTGTAGTTACTGTAGGCTGAAGAAGTCATAAATAAACTGAGGTATTTAACATTTTAGTCCTGCTGTAAGCACCCAGCCCATCACTGGTTCTGGGTGCACCAGCAGGGCATCGATGCTGCCGTGAATTGCTCAGTTTGGGGGGATTTTTGGTTGGTGCGGCAGGGCAATCAGAAGGCAGGTCATGGTGCTTTGTGCTGGCCCAGACAATTGCAGGATAATGGGGAGTACATGCAGACTCCTCTTTTCTTTTGTTTCCCTGGGTGGAGGCAGGGCAGAGGCCTCTTCCTCCTCCTCTGGTGCTCACCGGGTGGGAGGAGATCTAACACAGGCTTATGTGTTGGTCTGTGGGCACGGGAAAGCCAAGAAAAGGTGGTTTGCAAAATCCCAGCCAGCTCCCGAGGGGACAGGGCTGAATGCAGGGCTTGCTTTCCTCCTCTCACCGCTATTCCCAAATCATCCCAGCTGTTTGGTTTTGGGTTTCGAATCTTATTTTTAGAGGGTTTTGGTTGTTCAGTGGAAATAAAGCTTCTTGTAGTATACAGGCACCTAGTTACTCATTACCTCGTTAGCATGATGATATATGAACAGCAGCACAAGTAAAATGATGCTCAGCTACAATATAAACATGGTCACTGCTAAACGGGCTCATTAAAAAAAGTATTCCTTGCATCTGGCTTCCTTTGTTGTTGTGTTTGGGTTTTTTCCTCTTCTTTCTCTTCCTTTCCTCTAGACTGTGTTTCTACTTCTGCTCATTATGATCATTTTGAAGCATCTGCCCCCAGTTATCACAGTCTGGGGGGCAAGTGCTGCAAGAAGGAGAGGTGTCTCCGTGCAGGCAGCTGCCACATGGAGCCCATGCCCATATGCGTGTCCATCCCCAGCTGAACCTCTGCCTGTGAGAGAAGGATGCTGGTGTTTCACTTGTGCTCTCCTTAGTATTCAACTGTAGGGTCAGAGGAAACATTTTTCCTAAGGTATTGCTCTTCACTGTTACTACTACTACTACTACTACTACTACTACTACTACTACTACTACTACTACTGTGATTATCAGGGCTTGATATTGGGACTGGTGGTATTTAACATCTTCATCGGCAACATGGGCAGTGGTTTCCAGCGCATCCTCAGCAAGGTTGCTGACAACATCAATCTGTGTAGTGCAGTTGACATGCTGGAGGGAAGAGATACCATCCAGTGGTGTCTCTTGACAGGCTTAAGAGCTGGGCCCCTGTGAACCTCATGAAGTTCAACAAGGCCAAGTGCGAGGTTCTGCACCAGGGTCAGAGCAATCCCAAGCACAAATACAGGCTGGGTAATGAGCAAATTGAGAGCAGACCTACATAGAAGAACTTGGGAGTGTTGGTGAATGGAAAGCTGGACATTGGCCAACGGTATACACTTGCAGCCCAGAAGGCCAATCGCATCCTGGGCTTCATCAGAAGTGTGGCTGGCAGATTGTGGGTGATGATTCTGCCCCTCCACTCCACTCTCATGAGACCCCACCTGCAGTGCTGGGTCCAGCTCTGGAGTCCTCATCACAGGAAAGACATGGACCTGTTGGAGCAGGTCCAGAGGAGGCCACAGTAATGATCAGAGGGCTGGAACTTCTGTGAGGGAAGGCTGAGAGACTTGGGGGTTGTTCAGTCTGGAGAAGAGAAGGGTCTAGGGATACCTTATAGCAGCCTTCCAGTACTTTAAGTACTACAGTACTTTAAGGCCTACAGGAAAGATGGGAAGGGACTCTTATCAGGGAGTGTAGTAATTGGACAAGGGGCAATTGTTTCAAACTGAAAAATATTAGATTTAGATATTAGGTTAGATTAACTATTCGGAATATTCAGAGTTAGATTAGATATTAGGAAGAAATTCTTTACTGTGAGGGTGGTGAGGTAATAGAACAGGTTACGCAGAGTTGTGGCTGCTCTATCCCTGGAAGTGTTCAAGCCCATGTTGGGTGGGGCTTTGAGCAGCCTCATCTAGTGGGAGGTGTCCATAGGGTTGGAACTACATGGTCTTTAAGGTCCCTTCCAACCCAAACCATTCTGTTTCTGCCAGGGAGTGTATAAAAATGACATTTACAGTCCTGCACCATCATTTATGAGACTTTGTCCGTGATGGCGTGGTAATGCAGAAATCAGTTCTCTTCACTAGTCTGGCAAAAAAAAAAAAAAAAAAAAAAAGCTGCTGATTTTGCATCAACACGGGTGGCAGCTTCTTGATTCTGTTTGTCACAAGCAGCAAGACATCTTTAGCCATCCAGCAGTTTAAGGATTTTGTTTTGAGAGAATAAAAGGATGAGAGGGAAATAGGGTATTTCCTATGGATTGCTTTCTTTATGTGCTTGGCCTTGCTTGTTTCTCTGCAAGGGGAAATCAGCAGGAAAAAACTTCTAGTGAAAGCCATGAAAGGGGATGACTTCTGGATTTCCCTCCAGATATTTCACACAACTGTACATAAAATATTTGTAATGCTGCTTTTGAAATCAGCTCATCTCAAGGGTTGTGCTTTCCTTCCCAGACAGGAGCAGAATGGCCTATTACGGGGTCTCCACTCTCCGTTCTGGGTGAATTTTAGCAGAAATAACTATCTGAAACCCTGAGATTTGCCATCCTTCTTCTCAGGAGGAACCTTGGAGCCTCCTCCTCATTCCCATGGAAAGCCACCAGGCCAGATACCAGCCACGTACTAGTCTCCAGAGTTTTCCAATGGAATTGAAGAGCAAAGTGGTAGCTGCTTCTTGCTGCCCCAGCTTCTCTATAGAATCAAAGGCTAGAACACATTTCACACACATCCATTGTGTCATCCCTGAAAGTTAAAAATCTAGTGACATGACTTGAAAAACCTTCATATTTCCGTGTAGGCTTTAGCCAGGAGGCATGAATTCAGAGGTCATAAGATTCCTCACTTGATTTAGAAAGTAGAAGCTGAAGGGGGCAGGTTTCTGTGGGGTGTATGGGCACAATCCTTGGACTCTAGTGAAGGTCTGGTCCAGCTCAAAATCTGAGTCGGTGTGCTCTTCCTAGAGCATTTCTGCATTTTGGCCACATGAAGTACCAAGCTGAGCTCTGGCAGCTGCAGGAACAGGGATGCTGTAAGCACTCTGGGAATCAGCGTGCAGAGAGACAACCTATGTGGTCACCACTGGAAAAACCCACCATTCACCACCAATTATCACACTCAAGGTCTCAAGGGAGGCTGCAATTATTCTCTGCTCCAAGTCTAGAGCAAATCAGCATTTTCCCAGTAATTGCAGTGTAGTAACTGTTGTAGATGTTGACTTTTTAATAGCAAACACTGCTCAAGCATAAGATTTACAGTCATGTTAGTTAGCTTTAGTGACTTGGGAATCAATTACCTTGCCGTAGAACATGACCAAAGATTATAGGGTTGCCTGTGTAATAATTTATACTGCCATCTAGGAGTGAAACTGTAACTTCAGCGTTTCATATTGAAAGATGCTCTGTTTGCACAGCAATAATTCCAGTAATAATAATAACAATGGGAAAGGAGGAAAATGGTGACTGCAAAACAGGAGAAGAGCTGGATACAAATAGGTCACATAGAGGTATTGGGAGCTTTGCCATTCTCAATTATTTTTCTGAATGATAATAGCAGTAAGATTTTGTTAATGAATGTGTTTCACCATTCACTTGGGTTGGCACGTGAGGCTGCCGTGCTCCGCCCCGGCAGGAGGCTTGTCCTAGCCCAGTCCGTGGGACACACAGCCAGCGTGGGGGATTAGCAGCAGCACAAAACCTGCTGCTGGCCCCTGGTAACCACTTGCCCTCTTGGTTGATGTCAGCACTGCTGAATTCTACAATCAGTTTTACAGGCAGCATTTTTCCTGTTTTCTGCCCACCTCCCTGCCCCCCAGCACTTGTTCCCACACTTGACTCCTTTCTCCTGCTTGGGACAGGAAAAACTTGTGCCTATTTCTCCAGGCCCCTCTGAACAAAGAAAATATCTTTCCTTTAACTCCTTTGAAACGAGACCACCCAGGTCAGCTTTTCAGTCTGTGTTTCCAAGCAAATTATGGAGAAAGAACATTAATTAAATTTTTTTCCTCCTGCAAAGGAGTTGCCACTGTGACCCTTTTACTATTGGCTTTGTCATTTTCCTCTCATTTATTTCACATATTTCAGTTCTCACTTCACATGAAGCTGGCAGATGAGCTTTTTCAACCCTATAAGCACAGTGGTCCCTTGTGAAACAATGACTGGTGAAACTACATGGAAACTGGTTACTGTCATTATAAAATGGACTAGAAGGGGTTCTTTCATATCCAGGTGTTCATCACCAGAGAGTAAAAAGTTTATACTTATATCAAACTGCTCCCTTGACTCTAACCAGTAACGCACACTCCATTTTTAAAATTGCTAAGGCTCAAAAATATTAAGGCTGCCTTAAAATAATGAAGTTAATAAAATGCATAGAGTTGGGCTCTCTTCTCCTTCACCTTCTGGAATCAACCCAGAAGAGCAGATTTTGAGGAAAACATCATCTATCATGAGATTTGGCAACCTTGTGCTCTCAGATCATAAGGTCACTGCAGAAAGGCAGCTGTCTCTGGAATGAGGATGGGGGGGAGAAGCGTCTGCCTGTGAGCCAGGGCACAGGAAAATTAGCATTGCTCTAAACAAGGAGTCTGAGGTGCAGTGGGGGAATAGCATCACTGCCCCTCTGAGATGGTCCAAACCCACTGGGGATGTGCAACCCTGCTCCACCCACATGCCCATCAGATGGGGGCATCCAAGCCATGCTCTGCAGCAACCAGCACAGACCTGTCACCATCCATGCTGGTGGCTCCCAAGCAATCTGCAGACAAGGCACAGGGCAGCCTTTTATCATTGATTTCCCTCATTACAGCTTGAATGTGCAAAGGGTAATGTATGAATTCAGTCGACTCCTTGCAGGTGTTTGTCCCTGTTTTGGAGGTGCAGTATAGTTGCATCCTGCAGCTAAGCAGTCATATTGCAAACGTCAAGGACTGCCGGGGCATGTTGGGTTTTGTCTCCTTCTCCCATGCAGCCTCCCATGAGAACTGCCATGGAAATTCTTGTTTTGCATGAAAATATGCATTTGACCAATCATGACTGTATATAAGCCTATTCAATTGCTTTAATAACAACCCTTCCAACACAATCTGAAAATCACAGAATCACAGAATGTTAGGGGTTGGAAGGGACCTCTAAAGATCATTGAGTCCAACTCCCCTGCTGGAGCAGGACCAAAACTAAGGCAGATCACTCAGAAATGCATCCAGACAGGTCTTGAAATCCTCCAGAGAAGGAAACTCCACAGCCTCTCTGGGGAGTCTGTTCCAGTGCTCTGTAACCCTTACAGTAAAGAAGTTCTCCCTCATGTTGAGGTGCCTTTAATGTACTCAGAATCTTATAAACAAAGACTGCAGTCAGCATCACAGTGTTCCCACAAAGCCAAAACCCAAATTTTAGTTGTTTTGTTATATAGATTAATTGCCACGTATCTTATCTGGCTGGTGGCATAGACTACTATAGCTAATCTGAACATAATTTCCCCTCTTTTTTAAATAAAACAAGCCCAAAGAGTCACTGTAAAAAGCATCATCTTAGCAAGAGTTAACTTGTGTCAAGTCTGAAGTCTATATTCAACTCTCAGGGTTTAACATGTTGTACTTCACAGTCCTCTGAGGAGAGAGGGAAGTGTGTTATCAGCAAACTCAGGTTATAGGTGAGGATAGAGGGATGGTGTGATACCTCTGAGAAATAGATGGGAGACAACAGATCCAACCATAATAAACATGTCCTTCTCCATCCTAAAAACAGGCACCTAAGTTTTCTGTAGCCCAGAGACTGCAATGACACTATGGAGTTGCAGAGACTACCATTATAATAGCCAACAAATACGGGGTTTGCTGGTATCTGAGCACTTGATGTGGGTTGCCCAGTCTACAGAGACAAAATATCTTCTGCTTCCCGCTTCCAGGAGTCAAGGGGGTCATGAAGAAAAGGTGCTATGGTGCAAGTCCCACGTCTTGTCTGCAAATCCTAGCTCTGAGGCAGTGTCAGTCCTGTTAAGAGATACTCACAGAGTGGGGATTGGATGTCTAATGCTGACCTTTTATGAATCAGCATGCTATCTGGAGGTAGGCACCTCCATCCTTTCCTGCAAAAATGGGGCAAGGGATGAAAAGTTGAGTAAGGGGAGCGGTTTTGAAGCCACAGGTAGCATGCAAAACCTTCGCCCTTTTCATGCAGGGGCCCTGTGGTTTGAAACCTCCCTCAGGCTTTACAAATTTGATCTTCTCATCTCTTTTTTTTAATGGGAGAAATGTAAATGCCGCTTATCCTACAGCTTGCACATGTGTCTGCAAGACTGGTTACAGCCATTGGGTGAAAAGCTATAGAGAGTCCTCAAAGCAGGCATCGATACACAAGTCTCTCCTGCCCCAAATAGCAGCAGAGACTGCCCAAGCCCATCAGTGGGCCCCTTCCAGTCTCTCCTGCCCTTTTCAGGGCTGGTCTCCAGCGGCTCCTGGTCTGTGTGGCCCCATGCAAAGAGAACCAGACTTTGCAGAGACATTGCTTGCAGCAAACTGTGCAGTCCACGGGGTGTTCAGAAACCAAACCACAACCATGTATGCAGGGGAAATGAGCAACCTTTATGGAGTGAATTAATCAAGCACTTCAATCTCCTTAGCTGAGGGTTAATAGTCTTGTGGTGATCACCCTGGACAGGGTATCAGGAGAGCTGGGGTTTATTCCTGTTGTGTTTCAGTAATGAAAAGGAAATTGTGTTCAGACGTGCAATAGAAACTCATGCTTCCAGAGACGTCAGATATTCAGCAATTAGACTCAAGTTAAACACTAAATCAAGTAACACTGAGCCTTTGGCTCTAGCAGAGCACCATTATGACTAGTGCTATGTTTATTTAGAAGATGGTGAGCCCATTTTAAATGTTTTCACATTAAATGTAATTTGGGTGTTTGTTATTAAAGCAATTGACTGGGCCTAAATGCAAACATTATTGGTCAGATAAATATTTTCTGTCAAATAAGATTCAGCTTTTATGACAGGAGGGCTTACTTGCTCTGAGATTTATTTTGTTTGCTTCCTCTCTTTGCAAGGATTGCTTCATAAAGATTAAAACAGCCGAAGTGAACTAAAGTGTAAAGTAGAAATCGCCGATTAAACTGTCAGAAATGCAGCAGCCTTTGTTAATCACCGATTCATTGGCTGGGGGAAGAAGAGGGGTCTCGAGTTAGCACAAAGGCTTTTGTGTCACAAGGTTGGCTATTTATTCCCAGGTCTCTCACTCCAATTTGGTATGGGATCTTACCCTGGTAAATTGATCTCTCTATGACTCCATTTTCCCATCTGTTCAACTTAGGTAATGATCTTGCCTGGCAGAGATAGTGAAAACTTTCAATAAGAAGAAAAGGTTACCTTAAAACCCACACCTACATCTGACATTAGGCTACCTGCTACTAGCACATACAAGAGCTTTGGCTGGAAGAGCTATATCCTACTATAGACAGGAAGTTTGTCTGGTTATGTTTTGTGGGCGAGCAATGGAGTAGAGAAAAGCATCCAGAAAATTAAAAAAGTATGACCAAAAAGGTAACAGAAGCTGGAAAGAAGCTTACAGCACTTTTCTTTCAATTGCTAAAATTGTCATTTGGCTATGTCACTCTCGTGTCTCGTGAGCCCTTTTTTTGATGTTGCAGGGGTGGCTTGCAAGTGTTGTCTAACTGGCTTTTGATTTTTTAAAAATTTATTTGGCAAAAACTGTTAATAATTATTTTTTTGCCATTTTGTAATGTTCTCGGGATTTTCTGCAAAATGTAGCACCCTCTGAAATAAAAGCTTTTCCAGTCAGTGTAAATTTTGCAATCACAGTAGAAGGCAGTGTAAAACTACAAAAATATTCTTCAAATCTCATCAATATCATTACAAATACGAAAGATACTTCAGTACAAAAAGCAAAACAAATGAGAATTAGTTTGTTTTATTCTTCTATATGAGAGAAAGTACGTTGTTATGTAGTTCCGTGCGAGATACATGTAGATTTTGTTTAACAGGAGGCACGTTTCTGGGCTCACGTCTCTCAGCTGACTCATTTGATGTCCTTCACAACTACCTGCACTGCCTTTGGTCATTCAAGAAGGTTTTTGGATGACTTTCAGCAGCATTGGTCTGCTGCAACATCTGAGGACAATGTGGGGAGAATGTTTTTGCCTTTCTTCAGCCTCGGTCTCAGGTTCTTGACATTTACTCATTTGCCATTTACTCAGCAGCTCCCTTGCATAGACGAGGTTGGTTCACTTGCCTCTGGAGGCATGACATTTCCTCTTAGCAGTTGCATTTTATTTCTGTCTGCATTGTGGCCACGTCAGAGGTTTGCAGTCATCTCTCCAGGTGTCCCCCAGTCAAACAGTGCCCTTCACCAGCAGCATGAGGTCCTTCCACCACCTAGCTCTTCCACCAGCCCCTGCTCCTACCCTCCCTCAGGGGAAGGCCACCCCATCTTTCACCACCACACAGACCATTTTATGGATAGAAGGAACCCCTGCCACATCCACTTCTTCCTGCATTTTTCTGCTTTCAGGCCACTTCAGGTGAAAATTACAATATTCTGGGAATAGGAAGAAGTTCTTGAGGCAGAGCTTTACCTAAGAAGAAAAGGGCATCAGGGTCTCATGTGTCCCTTCCACCCCATGGAAGGGTAGAAGAGCATGGTGAGAATCTGACCTCCAGTAGAGAGGGGAACACCTCACCCCTCCTATTCCACCTACAAAGACAGAGATGGCTCTCAGCACTTCCCATCAGGAAGATTCCTTCTCTCTTCCCCTCGCTTCCAGCCCCAGGTGGGTTCAAAGTCAGGGGGACTGTAAGAACAGCCCCTTTCCTGGTGAGAGTCACACAGACTCCACCAAGGCATGTGTCACCCAGGGAGGGCTGGTGACACACCCAGCTCATCTTTATTCCCTTATGCACACTTCAGCTGGTTGCTTTGTCTCGCCTCTTGGATGCCAGGATTACCCAGAGCTAAATGGGACACAGGCGATTTACACGTGACTCCTGTCCTTTTCTGCACCAGCCCCAGGCTGGAGCTGAAGGCAGAAGGCAGTATTTGCCAGCCCACAGGTCATAGCACCAACCAGCTGGAGTTGGCTTGGCCGTTTCAGCTGCCTCATGAAGACCGAGCTTCGTTTGCCTGCATAATAATCCTGCCAGCGTGCACTTTCCTCGCCTAATGAATGGAGGATTTATTGCAACGGCTCTTTGGGAACGTTGAGGTCTGCTTACCTCCCTCTTCAGCTCTCTGAGATCCTTTAAGTAGTCTGTGAAAATTAATCAGATGCCCTGGAGGCTTATTTTGTCCAAAGCTAAAGTCCTGCTTCTCTCTTTCCCCCCTCCTTTTGTGCCCCAATTACTTAGGGGATTCTCCTGGAAATTAATGAAAGCATGGCATGGGAAATAACACCCACTGTTCATCTCAGAAGTGAAGTGTTCCTGTGAAAGGCTTAACTAGAAACATCTCGTGGTTCATTCAGCAAACTTGGAGATCTTCCCAGTTTGAACTGCTCCGTTCTGTGACAGTTGTTATTGCACGTGCCCTGTCTCCTGAATTGATTGCAGGTTCGGATCCAGTTATATGCGTCAGGTCCTGCTCCCGAGTAATTGCATTTTACTTTTCTGAATAAGATCCCTGTGGTTTCCACCTGGTTTCCAAAGTTCTCAGCATGAATCATCTCAAGGACACAATTCATCCCAAGCTGTTATAGAGGGAAAATGAGGTGATGGGGACACATTTGGTAGTGGTACATGCAACCATCCATCTCCTTCTTTCTGGGCCCGGTCCATGGAATGGGTGAAAGCAGCCTGGTTGCTTGGGTGACTAGTTGGGTCATGTTAGTCCCTTTTCTGCTTCCCAGCATTGAGGCACATTTGATGCATGGAGGATACAGGTTGTTTCAGCTGTACAGAGGTGGGGACACTCGCATCTTCTCCAGCCAACCTACATCAGAGCTCATGAGCAGACAAGACTGTGCTATACCATGAGTTTCAGAGGAACTGCATGAAATTAACCCATAGGCTAAACTGGTGCTTCATTTTCTAGGGCTGGCTGGCTCTTGCCATGGTTGGAATAAGTCAGCTGCACTGACTTACAATGAGATTCATGTGCCTAACAGGTTATGTAATCTCTGAAACTTGATTTCAGCCCCCAAGTTACTTAGATCCATGTTACTTTTTAAGTTTTGGGGCTTTTTGACCTTTTGCTGCCACTCAAATATTGTGAGTTAAGAGTTGTGCAATCAATGGGAGTTAGGCCTTCAAACACCTCCCACAGGGAGGTAGGTAGGCAGTTAGATACCTTCAGCAAATCCTAAAAATTCTTTGAAAGCCTTTCCCTCACCTTCCATGGGTTTCAGATGCACCATAAGGGGGGAAATGACACTG
Source organism: Actenoides lindsayi (assembly GCA_025331215.1). NCBI lineage: Eukaryota > Metazoa > Chordata > Aves > Coraciiformes > Alcedinidae > Actenoides > Actenoides lindsayi. Next base: position 4,479 of record WTSP01010680.1, on the reverse strand, counting down.
ACTTCTGTAAAGCACAGCTTCGCTTATAGATGCAAATCATTGTGTGTGAATATTGCTTCATGACATGTCATCTCCTCCAACTCCTTAGTGCTAATTAATGCAGTTCTGGGGTAGGCAATATTCATTAAGCTTTTCTGAAAATACTAGAAATGTTCATGTAACAGCTCACACATTTTGATGGCACCCACAGTCCTATCACCACGTTCCCTGTAAAGTATTTTGATACCTTAATCTTTGCGAACAAGCGTGGAAATGAATTGTCAACAGCGGTTCTCCAGCACAAGGCCATGATGTTTCTTCCTTGCTTCGTTATCAGGAACCAATAAAAAGGAATTGGCGCGTTGTTATTTTGGCGCAGAAGCATCTGGTTGCTGGAGGTTTTCCTCTGTGTATGTCAAAGTTAATTATTTGGGTTACTGTTCTCTTTTTGGGACTTGCCATGATATGAGCCAGCTTGGAAGAAATGCAGCTATCGCCTGCTTCTAATCATTGCAATGACAGCAGCTCTGATGCCTCCAGACCAACTGTTTGTTACCGGGCCGTATTGTTTGGGTATTGGCAACTCCAGAGACCTTGTGAAATTGTAGAAGCTCCTTAAAGAAAAGGACTCTTGCTACTGCTGCTGAACTATGACTAGAAGATTTAGAGAGGAATGTGTATGAGGTGAATGCTTTGTTTCCCTGAAAGGATGCTGTTCAGGAAACCTAGATTACAGGGCTTGTGGCTGGGAGAGGAACAAGGGGAGAGCAACAAAAGGCATCACCTCTGCACTGCCACACTGCCAACCTTCTGCAGGCTTTCATCGAGCTGGTGAGGTCTTCACCAGTTGTTTCACTGAGCCAGCAGTGAGCCCTATGTGCATTATGATGCTTCACCAAGCTTCAGTGTCCTCCCTGGGCAGTGGTCCTGGCCTTAGTGGCATCACTGCAACCACCTGAAGCTGTCACAGGTATTAACACACCAGGATCCATGCCCAGCAGTGTACACCTACCCCACGGGATGGTGGGGTTTATTGGCTTGATTTCCCACTCGTTGAACAGCCCTAAGTGCCATTCTGCACTTGTCTGTGTTTGTCCATCTATGAAATGAGACTGGCAGCTCACCCCAGCACCATGGGATCAGTTAACTGCAGGGATCAGTTAACTGTGGCTGCAGACCTTTGTAACCAATGTCACATAGCTGCAGACAACAGTTGCTTTTCATCCAGGAGGCCCTTTAATATCTGCTGCTGCCTCAGTTCACTCATCTACCTGAAATGGGCAGGACAGGAAGGAAGGAAGGAGGGAAGGAAGGAAGGAAATGGGTCCCCAAAACATGATCTTCCCCTTGGGGGCTTCTCCCACTCTTCCACCCTGGGTAGGTTTTCTTATTGTTGAGGTCTCCAGCCACTCCAAGAGCTTCTGTTCCTCTCTAATTATAGTCTGCAAATGTTGGTCTTACCCTCCACAGACCCTCTTTGACACCCTGCTATGGGTGAATCAGCCCAGATCTTGCCATTTTATTTTTTTTTTTGTAGTAAGGAGGTGCACAATGAACCTGTGAGATGATGTGGAAAGCAAATTGCTTGTCCAGTTCTGCGGGGAAACAGGTCTTTTTGGTTGAGCTTTCATAATCATCTCTTGGCAGGGAAAATGCTCCACTGTCTTTCAATGTTAAAAAAACCAATCTTCATTTCTAAGCTCTTTGTTAACTCCACCAGGTACCTAGAGGGTGTTATTTTCACTCAGATCAGTAATTTATTACAAATGTTGCACCGTGAATTAGAGGGTTAAGGAAATGTAGCAGGAATGTCTCCCACCACTGCAGAAAATTCTAAGCATTTGTACCAAATCATATTGAACTTCCTTTTGGGGGAGTGTGTGTGTTGGGGGGCATGTTGTACATGTGGTCCTAGGTGGGTAGAAAAGGGATCTGAGGAGGATGCACTTGTGGTTTCACAGGTTCTATGATCCAGCCTCTCTTTCTGCATGTTGGGGCTCAAAGACTGCAGAGGTGCTAAGCTGTTGCACCTGGGAAACCAAGGAGCTCCCCATCCATTTCTAGCCTAGACAGCTTCCATGACATGGCACCTGTCAGTCAATTGGTCCGTGGCTGAGGTCCTTCCCTGTGACATAAACCAAAGATGTTGGAGGACACCATTAGGATCACACAGTGATGGGATGCTCTTTGGGCGTTTCTGGTGGACAACCCCACCATAACATGGGGCATGGGAAAGGATGTTTTATTGCTGTCTCCAGAGTAGTCCAAAACTCTTGCCTGTTTGTCCAGGTTTTGTGCCAAAGGAAGAGACCAGACTGTTTCAGGGGGCCTGTAATTTCAAGCTATGTCTAATGAAACTCCCCACACCTGCATAAAAGCTGAAAATTCCAATTCTGAGCAGAGTGATCCTCGCTTTCCGGCTTTTGCTGCTATGCAGGAAACAAATTACTTTCCAATTAGAAGCTTCCAGTCCCTGCTGTTGCTTCTTTAACCCACCAGGCAAGCTCTTTTATCACCATCTGAATAATGCTGCACCACACCCTGGTTCTACCCTGGGTTTGGAGTCAGATCCTGCCAGGAAAGGATGAGTTACCTCGAAAGGCAACATGTGCCATACAGTGGTGGGTGGGGAAATTGCTTTGAGGCTTTGCTAGTTGAAGGCTTATCCTACCCCAAGGGCAAAGTCCGTTGCCTTGGCATATCCTTATAGACCAACAAGCACAAGCAGGCACCTGCGTGGTGAGTGCATTTTGGAAGCAGCTTCACCTCCTGTTTTAGTGAAAGACAAACCTGGGAAGGTGATTTTTCATTGCTAGTCCTGAGCAGCGTTCAGGAGCAGGGCTGAACTGCAGCTGGGGTTCATGCTCTTCTTCACCACTGCCAGCGAAGATGACAAAACCTGCTTGAGATATCTTGTGACCTCTGTTGAAGGAAAAGAGCAAAACAGAATTTAGGAGGCAACCTAAAGTTTTAAACCTCTCTGAAATTATGGGTTTAAAATATGAGGAGGTTTTGAAGTTTGCATTTTGGTGGTTTGGTGGTTTGCCCCTTGGAGGTACTTCAGTGGCTGGCTCTAGATGTGGATTAGATGAACCTAGAAAAACCTAAGCTTTACCCTTACAATGCAAACATGGTCCCTCTGCTTTTCCTGGGGCAGAGATGGGGACCTTTGCTGCCACTTGCCACTGGGTCCTGACCTTGGACACCTCCAGAGCAGAACTGGAACTCCTCAGCCTCTTGCTCTTAAACCTCTGCAGCCAGAGACCAGAACTGCCTCTGTATTTATCTCCTTAATCAAAGTCACCCCCTGAGTGGAGTGAGCTGGATGGGTGAGCCTGCCTGTGTCTGTATACACAGCTCCGTTTTCGTGTCTGTACTCTTAAAGACAGGAGAGGGAACTGTGCTCATGCTCTAGTTTTTGCCTGTTGCACCCAAAAGCACTTTGCAGCTCACTGGTCCCCCAAGCATCTTGCAGAGGAGAGGACATCAAGGCTTGCGGCACCTCCTTGTTGGCATGGTCTTGGATTTTAGTCTGACATCAGATCAAACCCAGAAACACCCCCAGCTAAAATCAGATATCCAGCCTGTTCACTACCACCATGTTGTGAGAGTGACTTTGTCATCTTCCTAAAGGGCAAAGAGGAAATTTCCTATATCCTCTGTAAGCCCCAGCTCCATCCTCACCATGAGCATCCTCGTGGTGGCATAAATGCCAGCTGAGAATGAAGGAAAAGGCTCACCTCCACACCTCCTCCTCCCCCAAAGCAGACCTCTTCCCAGCCAGCTTGTGCCAGAGTGTGGTACAACAGCAACCTCAGGGTTTAACCCAGTGGGTATAAGCCCAGCCCCAGAAAGAAAATGCTGATTGGGAGGCAAAGCAGTGGCAGTAACCACAGGCATTGTGGTGTGCGTACTTTGCACTTTGCTTGTTTAAACCAAAAATCCAACACCTTTTTGGAAGCTCACACGCATTGTCCTTGACTGATCAGATGGTTTAATAGCCATACCCTTGCACCAGTGCTACAGCTTGTGCAGACTGGAAAGCTATTTATCCCCAGGCAGCATCTTCTGATGGTGGGGACACTTTTACTTCATCACAAGTTTAACCTTTCTCCCAGCTGGGGGAAGAGGAAGTGGAATCGGGGGTGCCCCCAACACCAGAGCTGCAGCCCAGCAAGAGCTGCTCTGCCTGCCCAGCCCTGGGCCCTCGGTGCCTTCCTCTTCCTCCCTGCCAGGGCTGTGTGAGAACTCGGGACAAGGATCCCTGCTGCTCTCTCCCCTCTCTGTTATCATTTCAAGGTGTGCACGCCTGGGTCAGGGTGTGTGAATGCTCCCACCCCGCACCCTGCCTTCCTCCGTCCTTCCATCCCTTCATCCCTTCATCCTCCTCCCAGAGGCGGGGAGAGCCCAGATGTTGGCAGGCCTGCATGGATCTCTCCTTGATTCTTGTTTCTATTTCACGTAAATCCATCGGCATCAGTGGTGGGATTCTTGGTTTAA
>WTSP01010678.1:39396-52834 GCA_025331215.1 Actenoides lindsayi | reverse complement strand
ATGTCCAACCTAAACCTCCCCTAGCACAACCTGAGGCTGTTTCTTCTTGTTCTATTAAATCAGAGACTTACAGATCCCAGTTAGAGAGATGACTGTGGAAAAGCTACATTTCTGCTTCTCCATTCACCAGTGCCCCATTCCCTGCCTGAACCAAAGTCTCCCTTCTCCAAAGAAAGGACTGTGGCCATGTCCAGGAGACCAGGATTAGTCCATCACAGGCAGACGCTACCTGCTCTCACAGCTTTGCCATTCTCACCGGCACGAGACCTTGCAAGAGGTCAACACTGAGCAAGGACAGGCTCTCCCCTTAGGACCTTTCTCTAGCTGTGTTTTGAGACAGAGGGCTGCCACATGTTCACCTTGCAATGTCCTGGCTCTTTTTTTTCCTGGCCGTTAGCTTGGTGCACGCCCGTTTCCCGACTCTAGAAAGGAAGGGTTTTACCAACTCATAAAGCGTTTCTTCAATGGCTCTCAAGGATGTTGCAGCTTCTGCAGGTGTTAAAAGCCGCTGTAAAGAGCTACACAAAGAAAGCTATTTGCGGCACATGCTGAGATCTCTGAACCCCGCAAAAACACTGGAGTGATGCAGCAGCGTGTACCGGAGAGCGATGAACCAGCACCGTAACTATTAACTATTTCCAGAGATACAAACCCCAGGCAATCCTGCCAGAACATACACTTTCCATGGCAGAGCAGATGGGCCGTCACGAGGAACTTGTACCAGCACTCAGAAATCTTGTCTTCACATAGAAGCCTTCTAGGTAGAGGCTGGAAGGAGGGTGTTCAAGCAGCTTCTCCAGAAAATCACGCCCCCTACCACTGCAGCCAGCCCAACTCCAGCTACACAAGAACAAGAAAGATTTTAAGAGGGAGAAAAGTGGGACTAAATACATATTTTTTTTTTATCAGTGTTCCCGTAACATGCTAGGTCAAGTAGTCGTAGCAAGCCTCCCCTGCACTGAAAGCTCCATCCTACCAGTTTGAACACAAGTCTTTGGTGGCACTTTGTAACTTTGCTAACGGAGAAAGCATAAAGCTGGAGAGCTCTGGGTTACAGCACTCCCCCCAAATACTGGATAAACCATCACTGGCTTTGCCTTGTCACCTCAGATAGTTCTTCTTACCCTTATTATCCAAGGGACTGTGTAACCTGTGTGTAAAACCTCCAAGAACTACCCCAGGGTTTTGGAAAGACTTGCATGGACCACCAAAGGCAATGTTGGCCCAGGGTTTCGCCTATGACCAGACAAAAATTAAGGTAAATACACATGGATTGTTTGCCTGTATATATGCACAGAATTATGTATTTATTTTATTGAAGGCATTTCATGACCCCTCACCGCATGTTGCATGGGAGCCACCACCAAGATCCAGCCCAAGCACTCCCAGCGAGACCCTGGGGAGTCTTTGCTCTGCGAGTTAAAGCTGTGGGACACAAGCATCACTCCCTGAGCAAGCTGGAAAGTCACTTGAAGGTTGCGAGCGACCTTGAAGAGAGCTGGACGTTGGTGTGTTGGCTGCAGCGGCAGAAGCGTGAAAATGTATTGCAGCCCTTGGGCAGCCTTCAGTTCTCATTTAAGCTGTTAATCAGAAGAGGAGAGGGAGGAGAGCAGCAGCGGCAGCTTTCCCCCACGAGCCTGGCTGTAAAAGTGTGAGCGGCACTGGAAGGGCCTTCAGGACATGGGTGTGGTGTGGGGAAATCAGCTCAGCCTTGCTGCGGGAAGAAAAGGCTCTTCTAGGAGCCAAAAGGCACGTGTCTCCCTTACCCTTGCTAGTCCATTCATGGATGAAGTTATTCCAGTCACTAGTTTTCCTGTGGTCTGTGGGTCTCCTCTCTGAGGGTGGCATCACCCCCATGACTCTGCCATGCAACTCACGGCCTTCTTGTGATGAGGGTGATTTTTTGCCCCCATGGGCCAACGCTGAGGCGCAGCTGCCCCAGAGCATCCTGTCATCCCTGTATCCTCGTGAGAAGGGTGCAGCAGTGGGACCTTTCTGCCTTCAGTCCATGTGTCATCGCCCCATGGACCACAGCCACTGTCCCCAGCATCCCTGAAGGAAAAGCGCAGCTCCTGTGGGGACCTCAGGCTGTGAGGCTGTTGGAAGGGGACAGAAAAGGACACAGTCACAGACTCTGCTCCTCGGGAGAGTGGGGCTGGTAACCTGCTCTACCAAGGGGACTCATTCAAATACTGCTGAGACGCAATAAGGGAGCGCAAGCAGAGTTTGAGCAGAGCACCAGAGAAGCCACCTCCCTACTCACCTGGTCCGCTTACCCTTCTCCAGCACCACATGGGTTAAGATGAGTCTATTACTGTTTGCTTGTCACTTTGTCGTTGATCTAATGACCATCGATAATAGTTGAATAAGAATTGATGGAGAGATGGATTTAATTAACCCTGGTGTCAGCAGCTAGCATTGCTGTCTGTTTGCGTTAATGGAGCAGCTCAGGAAAAAAACTCTCTTGAGCTTTGCATGGCTCAAGCCTGCGGCAAGTAAAACAGTTCTATTCATCAGCTGCGCCCTCCAGGTATACCCAGGGAATGCCACATGGAAATTGCTTCCTTCTGCCCCCAAAAGAATAACATAATCACCTACTCGTCACACTCCGAGTTCCCAGCTTCACCCACCACCCCATCTCCGCCTCCCCCTCCTGCCTGCTGCTGCCTGCAACAGCATGGGTGAGGTCTCAACAGAGTCCAGGACTGCCTGGGAAAGCAGCATGCCGATATTGAGAGGCTGGAGATCCTCATTTAGCAGGGAAACGGAGCAAGGGGGCTTGCCATGGGAAGACCAGCACAACGGCAGCGATCACTTGGTGTTATCTGCTGGTGTGGATGCCGGTCAGGATGATGGGATGGGTCAGGGATGCTGGACGGGGTGGTGGGATAGGGACACAGGCAGAGAGGCTTCCCCAGCCAGCCAGACCTGCATCCCCCTGGGCCCTCCTGTAGTACCCTTCATTCAGAAATCCAGGTGTTACACACACTCTGGTAGGATTTATTCTCCTTTTCTGGGTTTCAAGGCAGCCATTTGGGAGCTAGCTCCGGGCTCGCAGACCCACAGCTTGGTTCCTTCCCCCTGACCACTCTGTCTGCATTGCAAAATTCTGCACGGTGCCGGTCCACACAGGGGCTGGAAACTCAGCCCAGCCCTGTCCCAGTCCCACTTATGAGGCTGGTCTTCCCCGTTTCTTTATAGGAGCTGGTAATTGGGAGAGAGAAAACTGCGTGGGCAGCCTGGCATGTTGGACATGTAGCGTCTGCCAGCTCCTTCCCTCTCTTCAATCTGCAGGTACAGCAGATGACAGCTCATGTTGCTCCCCATCCTCCTGCACCCAGCTTATCAGAAAGATCACAGGGGAAATGCCAGCCTGGAGGGAGGGTGGGTGTGTGGCCCTTCTCACCCGGTGGATACCAACCCTGTTTACTCATTTCCATACACTCTGCAGTCACGCTGGTGAGGGTGAGTCCCTGGCAGCTCCAGACGATGCCATGCACCCCAGCAGCATCCAGTTTCACCAGGCCACCAAGCTTTGGTACCAGTTTCCTGGGACAGGGCAGTAATTCAAGCGGGCACGCTGGAGCACCTAGGCGTTATCTGACGGGCTGACCTCTGCGGGCAGGCTCAGGGGAGGGGAACGTTGGAGGGGAGTCACATCTGACACCTAAGAGGTTTTTTTTTTTCACACTTCCCCTTCCTCTCATTTTCAGCTGCGATTGCTTTTCATTTTCTAACACATGTCCGGCCTTGACCCGCGCGGGCAGGTCTGGATCCGTTCGCGGTGCTGGGGGCACTCGGGGCTGGTGCCGGTGCAGCCAGAGAGCCCGGGTGCTTGCTCTGATGGCAAGGTATTTACTGTATGAAGGAATAAACTTCCCAGCGCGACACCTTGCCAGGCTAAAAATATTCCTTCCAGTAAAAACGCTGGCTCCTGCTACCAGTGCTGTCTCGTGGCTGGCATTTCCAGGTAAGGCAGGATGCAGATCTTTCACGATATGAGGTCAGTGAAAATACCAGTTGTCGGCAAACTTATTTCCCGCTGAGAAACAGTGAGGTCAGCTTTTGGCTTCGGCACTTTGTTTAGCATTTGCAAGGAACTCCGAGGGAGCAAATGTCTCCACCAGGATTCCCGTAGAAAAGACAGGCATAGAAAACATGCACGTGGACAAGCAAGGCAGAGAACATTGCTGGGGAGATGAAAACTGGAGTCAACAGAGATTAGGGGTTTATTCCTACCCTTGGGCCTCACTACTCCAGCTGCAGAATGAAGATAACATCACCTAGTCACAGAAAGGTGAGGAGTTTAATCCAGCAGTGGCTAATCAGGAGTTTCTAAGCCCTTTAACACAGCTCTCCAAGCAGCCCTTGGAACATTTTGGGTCTGGCTTGGGAGAAACGGTCTTAGCAATGGAACAGGACATGCGAGTCCCCCCTGCCTGCCCCAGGAGATTTCTTCTACCAGACCAGCAGAGAAGCTCGGTAGCTAAAATAAGCAAAGTTGGCAGTGCACTGAAGAGCTGAGCCTGGCCTGGATGCAGGAGGCCTGGCCAGCCTGCCATAGCAGGAACTGGGGAGCCTGAGAAGGATCCCAAGACCAAGCAACAACCCAAGTCCGTTCTAGTCTGACAGGGCTGCCAAGCTGGTGTTGAGCAGGATCCTTACCACCTCCCCTGCAAACAACAACAACAAAAACCCAAAACCAAACCAACCAAACCAAAAACACCAGCAAAGTAACCCAATTTTCCTCTTTTAGCCTCATCTGCCCAGTGGAACACCTGGTGACTGCCCACAGCTCCACTTCACCCCCAGCTAAAGCTGCACAAGGCACACGGAAGGTCTGTCCTGCTCTGGAGTATTCTGAGCCTTTGGAAACATGTTGATTTAGAGAGATGCAGGCTTCCTGTTTTGCTCAGCCCCATCCCAGACAGAAAGTACCTTTGCCAAGTACATCTTCAGATTCCTGCCAGTAACCTGCAGTCACGGAATACATGAGGTTGGGGGGATAAAAAAAGGAAAGAAAACTCAAACAAAACAGAAAAAAACCAACCAACCCCCCAAAAAACCAAAACCACACAAAAATACAAACCCCACCACTCAAAACCCCACAGAATTTAATTCTGAAACCCAGCTAGTCTCACAGCTTTTCAACCACGGGAGCAGGTGAGCCAATAATAAAATCAACTGCCCAGAGAGGAAATGAATATTGGGTTTTGTTCCAAACGGATGAGTTCAGCCAGAGTCTGAGAAAGGGGAAAAAAATAAAAATAATAAAAAAAAAGAAGAAAGGTGTGGGAATTGTTCTGTGACAAACGTATTTTGACAATCCAGCTGAAAGGGCTGACAGAGTTATGAGTGAGGGGGAGGAATGGCTGATCACTGAGTGTCATCACACTTGTTTTTCTTGATTCAGCCTGGCCTTACTAACAATGTGTGTCACTGCCCAGCACTGGGAACATCCTTTGCAGAATGACACCCAGCGTTCTCCAGGGCAAAGCCCAGTTTCCTCCTGCAGTATACCTGCCAACAACACCAGTACCTGGGGTGCTGCAGGGGGGGATCTGCCAGAGGGGATGGATCCTGGAAGGGCACAGGGTGAAGGGGCTGAGGTCTCTGGCCATGCATCCTGGTGCATTTTGATTTTCAGCAAGCCTCAAATAGCATCTCCTGGTCTTCCAGCTGGTTGAAGCTATCCAGCACCTGGGGATGATGCTCTGCAATGCATCTTTGGCGTCTCTGGCGGTGCTGAGCGCTCCCAGTCTCTGCTGTCAAGGAAATGCAGTGCAGTTTTGGCATGAGCAATAGCCTTGCAGCTCAATCCAGAATGCTTTGTGTGACACCTACATAACGAAGTAAGTGGTGGTGAAGTCAAGGAAAGATGCAGTTCCCCGTAAATGCTGTTCTCATGGGCTGAAACAGAGCTCGAGGTCTCTATTTGCAACCACGACCCCATGCTGGGTAATGGAGAGAAGTGTAGGAGGATCATGGCTGATTGATTTTTGGGCTCATCAGATGAAAACAAGAGCTGCTCAAGAGGAGGGGTGGCTGGCGCAAAGCCTCCTGCTCTCTTTGCCAAGAGGGTGGGTGAAAATCTAGCAAGCAGCAAAGGACATCATTGTATCTAGAAAAACACCATAGCAGTTGACTGAAGCTGTGGTTCCCTGATGGTGGGCAGCTTCAGGCACATCCACCATGTTGACTGTTGCCAACGCTGGTCTTTTGGGTGAGTGCCATGCACTGTTGGTCAGCGTAGAGAATTCCCTCCTCATGCCAAAATCACAGCGGTGTGTGTTTACCAGGAATGGTCTTAAGGGAGTGGAGCCCTTCCTACTCCACGCTCACATTGTCCTGAATCCAAAGTCCTGAAGTACAAGGCTTTTGGAGTCTGCCAGAGCCTGACATCTCTTTCTGGGAGCAACAGGCCTGGAGGTGCCTGGGTTTGAATGGAGTTTGTGTTTTTGGAGCAGATAGGTGCTGGTAAGGAGTCTCCAATATCTACTACTGGCTATGTTCCTTGGCTAAAAAGTTATGTCTGGACTGGAGAATTTGGGAATTTTAAATGTCCCTTCTAAGTCTGAGCTGTGCAGCTCACGCAGCGACCAATCCTCCCATGGCATCTATTGCCTTAGAAAACCTGGATGGAGCCAAGCTGTAAGAGCCCATTAATTTTAATTACCAGGAAAATTACTCTTTGGAGCAGGACTTGGTGCCAACAGAGGCAAAACTGATGGCATTTCATAGCATTCAGAGAGGTTCCCCTCTCGTTAAAGGATACCCGTCAAAGGCTGCATCAAACCAAGCCGTGACCACACAGGATGCTCCCCGTGACTCGCTGTGAGTCAGTTTGAGTCACCTGCCTCCGCTTGCTGCTGCTAATTTCCTTCCCACAGTAACTGAGAGTTTGGTATTATCAGCTGCTTGTTCAAATTTTTCCCCTCCTAGGAGTAAACATGAACAATATCCACGCTGGGGGGGGGGGGTCCTATAAGGGCTTTCTCCCTGGCTCTCCAGCCTTTGCTAAAACTATTATTGATGCTAGTGAGGGGAGAATTTAAGATCTCCCTCCACCTTCCTGGTTCCCCAGCCTCATTTTGCAGTTTTTTCAGGCAAGCATATTTATGACTTGCTTCCCCATCGAGTGACATCTTTCAGGATATGTTTTCCAAGGGTTGGAGCAGAGGAACCTCACTGAGAAGAGTGTGATGCTTCTGAGATAAATAAAGTGGTCAGAGCAAAATCTCCCGAGGAGGGACAAGGGCAACATGAGTTTCTGTCAAGGCTTAGGGGGGGGTGGCTCAGTGTTTCCAGGAACAACCAGCTTGCATTTGCACTGACAAGCACTGAAAATCATGGGATAAAGTTCAACAAATCAAAGGTCAGGTCATCTAGGATGGAAAGAGCTCCAGAAATTTCCAGTGATATATTTGTATTTTTAAGCCTTTGTCCATGACTGTCTCTTGCAGGTCTTTCGCACTCAGCTTAATCTCTGTGCCCAGACAGGCCTTGGAAGAAAGGAATCCATTCATTCAGGTTGTTTTGGATAATTAGGGAGAGCAACATAAACAAGCCTAGACACTTTCAGTTGCCTTGGTTGCTCCATTCCTCACTCCAAGGACATTGAGGGGCTGGAGCGTGTCCAGAGAAAGGCAACAAAGCTGGGGAAGGGTCTAGAGGACAAGTCTTGTGAGGACCAGCTGAAGGACCTGATAACTCCCTGAAAGGAGGTTGGAGCCAGGTGGGCTCGGTCTCTTCTCCCAAGAAGCGATAGGACAGGAGGAAACAGCTTCAAGTTGTGTCAGGGGAAGTTTAGGTTGGACATGAGGAAAAGTGTCTTCCCAAAAAGGTTGTCAAGGCCTGGCCCAGACTGCCCAGCACAGTGGTGGGGTCCCCATCCCTGGAGGGATTTCAAAGCTGTGGAGATGTGGTGCTGAGGGATGTGATTTAGTGGTGACCTGGCAGCACTGAGCTCATGATTGGACTTCATGATCTTAGAAGTTCTTTCCAACCCAAATGATTCTATGATTTTGCTCCCACTACCTTGCTTCGTGCTATTACTCCTCAGTCAAATGCAGGGGAAAAGGCAAAATAAAGCCAGGGCTCCTGTTTGCTCACCCTGATGACACTAAATCTGCCCAAGCTCATAAACAGCAGCATTTTGCTCCAATGCTGCATGTGAGCACCCGAAAGAGGGGCCCAGTCACTCTGCTGGGCACCCAGCTCCCCAGGAGCTGCTGGAGAGGAGCACTGACATCCAGTTATAGCCTGTAGTTACCCTGGAGGATAAATGGAAGTGGCACTGCCAGGTTTAATAACCCCTCATGCCCCACCAGCCGCTTCACAGGATGCAGACCTTGTTAACATGCAAAATAATGTAAAGATGCAGGTGGGGTTCTGGCTGGTTAACCAGGAGATGCTTCAGTGAGAATTATCCTATTAAATCTCCATCTCTCTCTCGCTTTCATGTGGTTTTTTCACCCCCTATCATAGTGGCATTATCAACCAAAGCGATTCTGTAATAGACACAAACAGGAGTCCTAATTGAGTGCTGTCCATATTAAGCAATCTCCACAGGCTCTGGGTATGTCTGCATGTCCCTGTGGCACTGGCCTGGGTCTCCAGAGTACCACCCTGGGGCTGCTGGGAGGCAAGGAAAGCTAACCAAAACCTAAATATATACACTGGCACGCACCGTGGGGGTCTCAGGAGGGGCTGCCCTGGGGTTATTGTTCCTTTTTTTCTGATAACACTGCTTCCTTTTTATTCAGCCCATCTTTTTTCCTTTGCCACCAGGCCATAAACAAGCCTGAATACAGCAAAGTAGGTGCTGCTGCTCACCTTAAGTGCAGATGCTAAACCCTTCTTTGGCCAAAATCAAACAAAAAACACCCGACACCATTAATACCTTTCCAGTCTTGCCCTGCAGTGAGAGCCATGTCCAGCGCAGCACCAGGATCCTTCCTCAGCCCATCCTCAATGAAGGCACATCCCTGTGGAGCTCTTCTTGGGACACCTGGCTGGGTGCAGGAGGAAATGGTGGGGTTATGCTGGTTGCTGCATGACTTCTGCGTGGCCCTGAGTATTTCTGGTAACGTTTTGCCTTGACAAGTGCTTTTCTCCAAGTGCTTCCACTGTATTTTTATTGTGGGTTTTCTGGTGAAATAAGAGCAGAAGAAATAAGAGCAATAGCAGCATTTACCGGATCCCCTGGAGCTAAAAATAAAAATACAGCTTTGGAGTAAAGATTAGGTTCATTTTATTAGATGTGCTACCTGTTTGCCAACAAAACACAGATTTCAGATGTGTAGCTGAAAAGTTTGAACAAGCAAACTCTTTTCCTATCCATCTGCCAGAGTAATAAGTGTCTGGTCATATGTTTGGGCAGCTTGGTGTGGTGGTGGGATGGCAGGTCCTGAAAGAGGGGACATAAAGCCAGGGGCAGCTGCATTGTCTACTGGACAGATCCCTGGGTGCAGGGGTTGGCTCTCGGTGTCCCTGCCCCAGCACATGCAGCTCACTGATGCATCCACAGAGGGGGCTGAAGGTGAAGCAGAGGTAGCATCTACCATCCCTCTCACATTCCTGGTCCTCTGCCAGGAGGTGGGATTGCTGCTGAAGCCTTTCCCATGGAGGCAAAGCTGGTGGCTGGGTGGGAGGGGGTTCCTGTAGCCCCCATCTCCTATGAGAGAGGACCCCACTCTGTCTGCTGGCCCATGAGAGCAGCCCACACCATGGAATTTCCCCCTCTCCCTCCATCTGCATGTGTGATTACAGTAAATCCCTCCCTGCAGGAGCTGTGAGAGTGTCTAAAATTGAGCTCAGCACTGGGAGGACCCTCTATCATCTCCACTCACCTCCTCCGGCTCTGGCACAGCCAGCCTGCCTAGGTCCTGCTGGGCACTGAGCGTGGCTGGTAAAAGCAGCAGTAAATGAAATCACATCAACCTCCCCATCCAAGGCGATAATTTGTTTCTGTGAGGCCATCTGACACCCAGCAAGAGCCTGGTCAGGGCATCCAGTGGGGGAGCTGGGGCCTGCGGATGTGGAGATTGCCATTGTGCTGAAGACTTTTCCCTCTGTGCCACCTCCGGAGCCCTCACAGGGAGGGGTTCGAACCCCTTCACCCTGCCAGGAGGGACCAAGCCCTGAGGGATGCTATCGGGTCATGCCGAAGCAACCTGGTGCTGATGCATCCTGGTCTCTGCATTGCCCCTCTCGCCTCCACTCTGTGTGCTTCTGCTCTGTGAGCAGAGAGTTGCAGCAGGGAGGAGGCATCTTCCTTACCCAAGGGTCAGAGCAGTCTGAGCACCCCGAGATCCTTTTTGCACCCCCTTGGAAAAAGAAGGGTGTTGCAGGCTGAACATGCCAGGATCCCATGCCTACCTGGCATTATAGGAAACAGGGCATCTGCACTCAGCAAGCCCTGGCTTGGACCAGTGTTCTAAGCACCAAGTGATGCTACCTTACTCCCAGCAAGCAGCCCTGGACATCTCTCAGTCATACAGGGGCAAAGGGAAGTCAAAGATTAGCCCCAGTGTCACTTGTTTATCTCATACAGAGACCTAAAATGTGCCTTTTTCTCCCCCCTCCCCCCATGTGTCATGAGGATGAAGCACTTGAGATGTAAGGAGCAAAGAGATTACCCAGGCAGACAACAAAGCCAGGTTCAGGAGATATGTTGAAATAGGATTCTCGCTGATGGCTGGGTGGGCAGCTCCTTCTGAGCCACTGTGAGCTCATTTGGCCACGATGGAGTCTGAACATCCCTCAGTATATAGCCTGGGTTTGCCTTCCTGTGGGAAAACAAAATGAAAGAGAACAAACTCACTCAAAAGGCTGGGGAACTGGGAGGAGAAACCAGGATTCAAAAGTAGAGCGGATACCTTCAAGCATGTGCTTTTTCCCCACCTTCCTGGCTGTGGAGTGGGAGGAAAGATTCACCCCTCCCTCAGAGGCAGCAGACCTTTGCTTTCGCTGTTGCTGTCCTTGCAACCACCCTTCCAAGGAGAGCAAAGGCTGAAGGAAGGGCTCTGCCACTGTCAGAGATGGTGACAGAGGCGGTGTAGTGTGTACCTCAACATTGCTGTATCAGCAGGGACAGACTTCAAACCACAAACTGGATAACAGTTTGTCAAAACACAAACTGGACAACGGTCGGACTGCAAGTTAGAAGTTCCAAAAACTGCAACCTCATCCCTACGCATGCACCCAGACCCAGGGCCTGGAATACCGAGGGGTCTGGAGACCCCTGAAGACCACCTAAGACCCCTCAGAGATGGTGTTGGGCATGCGTGCCACCGTCAAGTGAAGGGTATGGTGAAGCAGAACAGTTCCCGATAAAAGAACAGGAACCACCAACATGGGATGGAACATTCTCCCACCGGACCTGGAAACAAATCGGACTGACGGGATGCCACAGATCCATGGTGCTAGCTGTTGTGACTGACCCTTTTCTTCCTTTCTTTCCTTTCTTCTTTCTCTCTGCTTTGCGAACTTTTTGCCAGGCAAATAGAGTCACTTTGGCTCTTGACTCCATTTTGAGTCTTAATTCTGTTCCCGAGAACACGAGCAAAACCTCACTCTGGTCTGTGACCAGCACACAACAGCCATCTTGCAGCAGCTTGCGTGACAGCTCAGAGCTGTGCCGGGGGGACTGGCGAGCACTGCCAAGCCACACTGCTCCCCACACCTCCTTCCTTCTGGAGGCAAAGCCATGCCAAGCCCTGGCCAGCAAGACAGAGAGCATCTTCAGCTATCCTGGGGAGGAGCTGGGACGCTTCCTGCTGAAAAAAACCTGTCTGCCAGGGTATTTCGGTGGCCCTCCTGCTGCATATCCAGCTGGGAAGGCAAAGGAGGGGATGACAAGGAACCTGCTGCAGACAGTAAGTGGAGCAGCGAGTGCATTGGCAACTCCTGTGCCATCATCCCCTCTCACTTTGATAACTCATGCTGCCAGGTACTGAGGCCACTCACAGTACCCAGGTTTTACCCAGCAGGATGACTTTGCACAGGAGCAGATGATGAAGAGCCCTCTGGGGTGCAGGAAGATGGTACTTGCCACACGAGAGCAATTTTGTGCCTGCTTTTAGGTTTCTGGAGTGTGTCCAAGGAACAAGCCAGTAAAGGGTCTTATGAGGGGGGGGCTGAGGGATCTGGGGTTGTTCAGTATGGAGAAAAGAAGGCTCAGGGGATACCTGCTGGGTTTCAATAACTCCCTGAAAGGAGGTTGGAGCCAGGTGGGGTCAGTCTCTTCTCCCAAGGAAGAAGCAATAGGACAAGAGGAAACGGCCTCAAGTTGTGCCAGAGAAGGTTTAGGTTGGACATGAGGAAAAATGTCTTCCCCAGAAGGGTTGTCAAGGCCTTTCCCAGGCTGCCCAGGGCAGTGGTGGAGTCCCCATCCCTGGAGGGGTTTCAAAGCTGTGGAGATGTGGTGCTGAGGGCCATGGCTTAGTGGTGTCCTGGCAGTGCTGGGTTAAGGTTGGACTTGATGCTCTGAAAGGTTTCTTCCAATCTAAATAACTCTATGATTCCTCTTGCATTGGTAGGGAGAGTTTAATTATATTTCAGGCATTTTTACAACGTAACCGACTAACTCTTTTTTGCTGTTAAGTGTAGTAATTAGAGTGTCTTTTGCATTACTCTGCAGTTTTCTACTGATGCAAAGGGACAAGCACCAATGTTTAATTAAAATAAATTTGACATGTGATTGGCGCTTATTCTGAGAAAGATAAAAAAGGGGGAACAAAGGGGGAAGGGCTTGGTGAGCAAGCAGGTGGGGGTGTGAATGAGGCTGAGCTGAAGGGCTGGCTGGGGGTTAAGGTTGTTCCAGGGGTGACAGCACAGCACCCTTGCAGAAAGCAGACTTGGCACTTCAGGGGTGCCAAGGAAGCTGCGGTGGCAGCTCCTGCGGGTGCTGAGCCGGTGCCTGCACGGGGAAAGGTGAGTTCCTTGTCCGGTGCCGCTGGTGGACACAGCCTGTGGGCTGGGGACATCCCTGGGGATGAGCACAGCAGCTGGATTTATGGCACCCTGGGACCCTCCATTTGTCAAGGGCCGGAGCAGCAGCCCTGACACTGGCATGGGTGAAGATGAATTTCCATTCAGCGCAGTTCGCCTTCCGACTCCATTAATCCTCAGGGTTCAGATGATGAATTTATTTTCTTTCTTTCCCATTTTTTTTTTTTTTTATATTGTTATTATTTATTTTCCCTCCAGCATCCCCTCCCACTGCCCTGCCACAGCACAGAAAGAACAGATGGTGCTTTGCAGGGAAGCTGGAGCGCCCAGGAGGATACTGAGCCTGCCCACTTTGTGGCCACATGGCCACCAGTGCTTGGAGAAGCCTTGATTTCCTCTGGGAGAGCCGGCAGCAATGATTTCAGTATTCCCGGCGGGTGGGTGGGTGGGTGGGTGGATGGATGGATGGAGAGGAGCTGAAGAC
>WTSP01010678.1:27392-38127 GCA_025331215.1 Actenoides lindsayi | reverse complement strand
TACACACATGCTCTGCTTTTGCACAACCTGCTCTGCTCCAGCGGGCACCCCTCGGTAGGTGGATGGCAGTGCTGCAGTGGGGAGCAGGGGAAAGCATCTCCCCAGGAGGAAGAAAGCCCCGAGATGTGGAATGAGCTGGGCAGAGAAACAGGCAACGTGGCATCAATCGCTGTCGTTCTGCGGACACGGCAGCACTAGGATTTGCTACCTCAGCCAGAACGCTGGGAGTTTGGAAAACAAAGCATCCTACAGGGAAGATGATGTGGGGAGCAATCAGACGTTATTGTAATTACAGTCTCAGTGCAGGGGCCCCGGAATCTGGCAGTTTAGATCCAGATCCAAATGCTGTGTGCCTTGCACTGATGGGCTGCAAGGCAATTTTGCCATCCTGCTAATGTCTTTGTGGAGAGATGGGAAAGAGAGAAAAAGACACAAACACTTCAGAATGACAAGTATGCTCTTAATTACACGGTGACAGGCATCGAGAGAGAGTGCAAGATAAGAACGGGTAGGTCTTAATTTTGGAAAAAAATTATGGTATAGATGAAATCAATACTTTTCTTCCTATTCCCCGCACATCAGCACCGCGCGTGTCACTTCAGTCTCTACTTTTCTCATTTGGAGACAGAATTATCTTTCAATTAAAAAGATTGCTACAAAATCTCCTATCTAATTAGTGTGTAATTGTAGGAGGGACACGAACGGTAACTTTGCTCTGCTGGTTTTGGTAGTAGGGAACCTGCTCCTCTCTCAGCTGCTCTCAAACAGGTTTGTCACCAGGACGTGTGGAGTCGAAGGCCATCTCGTGTGTCCCCTTCTCCTCAACTGTGTAACCTCGTAAAGCCAGTACAGACCCTCCTCTCAACCTCAGTGACCCCTAACCAGAGCCACTCCGAGGGCTGGAGGTAGCACAACCGCATCCTGGAGACCTGTAGGAGCACAGGACAAACTCTGCAGAAAGTGCCTCATTAATCGGGGGAAAAGGAAGGCTTTAAGGTGACATTTAGAGAGGAGAACGAAGGGAGGACAGCAGTCTTCCTCACTGCTTCTCCCAGGGCTCCTATTCACACCATGAGGGGATTTGCCAGTGGAGGTAGCCGCTGGTTAATCAAATCCAGCTTCCCTGCTCCTATTGCCGCTGAAATTTGCTTTCTGTATGTAGAGCATTTACTCCAGCTGCAAATCCATCCTGTTAAGAGAGAACCAAGCTGAAAGGCAGCTTACCATAATGGAGTGCAGTCTGGCCTTCCCCGTCCTGAAATACAGAGAGAGAGACTTCATTTTAGAGGTATTGGTAACATCGTGGGGATACAACTAAATCCCAGTTTTAAATGAATAAGCTGAATCTCAGCAATATTTTAATTGACTAGATAAACAGCCCAGGATGCCCAGCTACCTGGCAGTTAGTCTTTGACTCCCCATCCACCATCAATCCATATTGATGGATAATCAATACCCATCCACACATCAGAGTGCGTGGATCACGTCATGACGTGAGTATAATTCAGTTCATCGTGGTATCACTTCCAGCCCATAAAAATGAAGGATTTCAATCCCACGGCCTTACTTTGGTACCCTCACTAATCCTGATGCTTTAGCACAAGATGCCTCTGTGCCAGCCCAGCTACTTGAGAGAAGGGTAAATCACTGGGATGCTGGCACAGCCCAGCCCAGCTGGCACAAAGGAGCACGCAGGGGAAAAAAATCCCTCACTTTCCTTCCACCTCAATATATCTTAGGTCCCTGCTCTTCAGAATTCAGGTCTGGCTAAAGGTGGACCCACAGACCAGGCAAGTTCTTCAAGCAGGAGGGCAAGGGAAGGGCTGTGTGCAGCGCTTGGGAATCAGAGCCCACTGCCCATCCTTGTGAGAGAACCTGCAGCGCAAGGGCAGAGCAAACAGCCTGGTTTGAAGACACTGGCACGTGGCTCCCTCCTCAAGCTAACACGTATGTCCCTGTACCAGCTGCCACGGTTTGGGAAGCACGTCCCCTTCCCAGGCTTGGCAAACACTGGCAGGGCTTTGCCGGTGCGCGGTCGGTGCTCACGTGGCACGGCCAGCGGTGCGGACCCGGGCACCGCACCGTGCCGCAGCCTCGTCCTGCCAGGAGAACAGGTGAAATAACAGAAGGAAAGAATTACTGGCCCCTTTGCTTTCACTGCCTCACCAGGATTAGCTTCTAATTCAGTTCTCTGCCTCCTTAATTTATTTGCATCTGTTTATGGAGACTTAAGTTTTTAATTACCATCATCTTTGGGATTAAGGTGCAAATTCTACAGCTTGCCGTGGATTCTGGAGCAAGCGAAAGGGATAAGAAGAACAGGAAAATAGGTAGAAATCCCAGCTGTAGCTATGTGGGGATTTCTGGTTTCCCATCTTGCTGTTCTGTCTGATATTAACCTCGTTCCGCTGAGGAACCAGGAAGGCTGCAGGGCAGAGGTGCCACGCTTCACTCTGGGACACTGCACCAACATGACACCCACAGCAGTGAAAGAGAAAAGCCAGATGTAACAGGCATCTGCTGCCTGAACAACCATCTCACATCTTTTCCAAGCAAAAGCCAAGGGGTGAGGTTTCTCCTCCCACCTGCTGCTATGCCCCGTTCGTGGTGCTCACGCCAATGTTTGAAGGTGCCTCATTTCAGCAGCCTACTTCTGCCCAGGCTGCGGGCAGGGGAATGGAAATGGGTGTCATTAGAAGCTACCCCAAACCAAACAACTGAAGGGATCACGGATAGCATCCATTGATTATTCCACCCTAAGAGAGGAACCGATCCGAGGCAGAGCGCTCCTTAAGTACACGCTTGCTCGCAGGAGTGCTGGGGCCGGCACTGACTTCAGCAAAACACGGAGCAGGTCTGGGCAAGGAGAGGCAGGAGCACGAGGAATGAGTTATTGGAAAGGCAGGCTTTCAAATATGCGGGCTGTGTGTGTGCTGGGGGATGGGGAGCCAGCTCCCCTCCACGTCGCTGCCTGCAAAACCGTAGCCGACAAAACCCGCAGGTACGGATGGGGTTGGGGACGTGCATCAGAAATCCCTTTCCCTGGGAACCCTTTGCTGTAAAACTCCTTATGAAATACACTGCTCCAGGAATACCGCAGCCATTCGTTCCTCTTCCAAAGGCCTGCGTAAAGCACTGCTGCTTCAGCAGCAGCCTTTGGGCTAACGAGGCTTTTTATTTCTCTTAGATGCGCTTTCTGGCATATATCGGGCTAAAGAAAGAGCGCAAGTCCCGGCATATGAAATGCATCCCTCTAATCCCAGTGTGGTTTTTAAAAAGAACTATTAATCCAATGTTATGCAAACGTTGTTCCCACTTTATTTACACTGGGGATTTTTTTTCTCCCCCCCTTTGAGCCCGACAGTTGGCCAAATGCTCTTCGTTACACTTCTCCCATCCTATGCTATTTGCTTGCATTTGATCTGTGACAAATTTTAATCCAGGTAGATGGAAAAAGCTCTAGCGTGGTCACTCACTAAAGGCCTTGAAATGCCCTCGGGAGGCTGCTGATCTCAATCCCTCTTTGATTTGGCTTTTTGGAGCAGCGTGGCTAATTGGAGCCCGATGTGCCCGGCTGCTCTGCGCACAGTGCTTGGCTCCAGGTACGGCAACGCTGAGGCTTCAGCGCAGAACGGTCACACCTGGAAACCAACCAAAGCCAGGCCGTGAAAGCGAGGATTACAGCTCCCGCTGCAGGAATTACGTGAGATGAATATCGCCTACCAGGTGCTGGAAATGTTTGTTTTGCGACAAAACACAACGTGCAGAAGTGGTTTTAGGGTGAATTGTAGCTGGCCTCGATGCAAGGCTTATTTCCCAACGTGTGCGACATAAAGCAGCAGGTTCTGGAGCATCCTAGGAAAGGTGTGGCGTGTCCTTCTGCCAGGATGTGCCACTGTTGGGATAAACGACCTCAAACAGAGAGCAGACAGAGATAAAACTGTCCTTACCCCAACCACACTCTGCCCAGGGCACTGGCAAACGTCACCAGCCCTGACTGGGATGGCTGACACCAGATTGCCACGTCACAGCCAGGAGGAACGTGGAGATGCTGGCAGTGATCAGCCGGTCCGCTTCGCTCATCTGGCCTGCAAGTGGGGACAGCTAATTTTTCTCCATTGAAACCCATCCGGATACTTGCTGGTTTATTTTGGATGAAGCACTGAGTCAGAGGGGGTATTTGTCATTATCGTTTACTCCTTCCCTCCTCAGTTGAGCTTTCAGATTACAGGAATGTAAATTAGCCAGAGCTGCAAGTACAACAAGACCCAGAGCCTATCGATAGACACTGAAACGGATCATTTGACAAATCTGTAATGTAAAAACCTGAATACTGGAACCAGTTATTTCCAAACTCTGCCTATGGAAAGTTAGGTAATCGCAGCGCGTTATCATTTCTGTGCTAAGGCAGGTTAAAAGTAATTAAAGACTTTCCCCCCCCCCCCAGCCCTCCAATACGAGCTTCTGTAGCATGACAGAAGCACAAAGAAAAGGTGTTGAATCAGGAAGCTGGTGTCACAGAGCTGCCCAGCTTTCAAGAGAGATGAAACCATGTCCAAAGACTTAAAAAAATAACCCCAAATATCCACATCTACCAAAACCATCAAAAAAAAAAGATGCTACAAAATCACTCCTACGTCCATAGTCTGCGACAGATGTCACTCAATGAAAATCCAACTACCAGTGGGTAACTTATTGGATAACAGGATTTTGTTCTGCTCCTGAGAAATTTAAGCAAGAGAAATGAGAGAAGATGGACCGAGCGCAGATGGACCAACTGTCTTATCCGTTAAGTGGTACTATGGCTACTGCACGTCAATTTTTGTCTTATAAGTGATAGGATTATATCGGTGTTGCTGTCCCGTGTTCATTCCTCGGGAACTTCTGTACCCTGCTTAACCTAACACGAGGTTTCTGGACCACGGGGCAGAGGTGTGGAAACAGCCTGGCTGAGTCCTGCTGAGATGCTGCACATGTTATGACACAATTCCTGCTGCCCCACCATGGCAAGCACACCTCGATGTGCCACTGTTTGACTGTGCTGGTTTCACAGGGCAGTTTTTAAAACAGTGTTGTGTAGACACTGATCTTCCAGACCTGCCTCATTCACTCTCTGAGCTGTGTGCAGAAACCTCTGGGAGCGGGAGGGCAGCCCTAAGGGATATGCTGTCTCTTCATCATCTCACGTGTTTTATTTAGCACAAGTACAGAAAGAGCTAAAATAAAACCGTGTCGGTCAGCTGGGTGAGCTTAGTCCAGCCAGATCCCGTACTGGTGATGAAGCTGAGGCTGAACAGCCCTCCACAGCAGCTGCGAAGGTCTGCACAGGAACCCCAGACCTCCTTGAGTGCTGGGCCACACAGAGACCTCATCTCTGGGACTTCCATCACATCTCCAAGCGCAGACACTGAGAGTGTGAAAAGCAGGGCAGAAAACGTACACCCTAAGCCCTCCCTTCTGAGGGACAGCACACGCACGCTTTATTTTAAGGTATTCTTTCCCCCAACATCACCTCTTCTTTCTGTTCATTTGTGGCACCTTTGAAGGTGCACTGCTCGTTCCCATTGACAGGCTCCAAATGTTGGCAGGGATCGCAGGAGATAAGACCGATGAGGTGATAAGAGTGTTTAACAGCGTTAGGTCCTGGGCAGCACGATGGGCCAGAGGGAAGATAAATATTTACACTGCATCTTTAGAAGGTGAGTGAATAAAAAGGGCTGGAATAATACAGCTTCCGAAGAAGCACCGGAGCTTAGGAGCTGTGAATATAAATCTCTGCAGCCTCACGACACACACTCACTCAAGCCAGGGAGATGAAAAATAGCGAGAAAATACTTCCCTCCACTTTTAAAAAGGGTTTTATTTCCACTTTAGACTTCAACTTCCCAACAATTTACTTTAACCTCATCATCTTCTTTTTCTCTCTCTGAAATTTTATCCCCAAGACGACTGAGGGTGAGACCAGAGCTAAAAGCATACCAGAATTTACATGCTAATACCCACCAATACGTAAAACCAGGCAATCCAGGCTAATATAACCAGTCTGAACTCCACTGGGCAATTCAGTAGATGGCCCCAGCACTGCCTTTAGTTTCATTTACATGCAGCCTGGGTTTGGACAAGTACAGGAACACACGTAAAACGAACGCTTGTCCGGTCGAAGCAGACAGAGTGGATTGCTGTGTGTGCAAATGCTGGCATAGAAAAGCAACAGTTTGGTTTGAAATTTGGTCCTGTTCTTTTAAAATCCCTACCTCAGACCACTGTGCACCCACGTGCACCTAGACTTTTGATTTTAGTTGCCTCCTGAGCCTTAAAGAGATGCCAGCAAGAGTGCAATTTGAGAAACAAGACCATCTAACAGCTTTGTGCCAGAACTTCTGGAGTCCCACATAGCTCCAACCCTAGGAAAATGAAGCAGACTTTTATGTTTTCTCCCCATTTTTCAGCTTTTGATTGCACTAAAGCAAAATAGACTTGGGACTGCTCGCCTTCCCCTGCTGGTTTAGACTGGGTGGCCTGTACAAGGATAATTAGCTAGCTGGTGTTTGAGAAGTGCTTGTAATGTTACGGTTGTCAGTGTGTGAGGCTGTTGTGAGACATCACCACGTGCATCCTTGGTACCAGCTTGAAGGCAGCTCAGGCACTCCCCAGGGACCAACACCACGCGACAAAGGACACGGAGCATCCTCTGGCAGAAGCAAAACTAAAATCCATGCACTGGTCACGAAGAGCTGTTATTTGGGTACTGTAAATAGGCCAGGCTGACAATGCAGGGCTTGGGTATCCCCCAAGTTTGGTTCCTCAATTAACTCTTCTTAAGGCTTGGCAGAGTCCCCTCTCTTATTGAGCTGTCCCTCTCCAAGAGCTCTCTCCTCTGACCCCTTCCTCCCATTCAGACCTTTTCCTGCACCGTGCTGGGCAGATTTCCATAAGGATGGAAGGTGCTAGACAGATCTTTATCCTCACCTCTTGGGCCCTTCTCCAGAGCCTAGTGCCAGGCTATCGTTTGGCCTATCTTCTAAGT
The DNA here is from genome assembly GCA_025331215.1 of Actenoides lindsayi. Lineage (NCBI taxonomy): Eukaryota > Metazoa > Chordata > Aves > Coraciiformes > Alcedinidae > Actenoides > Actenoides lindsayi. The sequence continues at coordinate 31,100 of WTSP01010678.1, read as the reverse complement.
GCCTCACGGATAAATTAGATCTGCATAGAGAAGCAATTATTACATTTCTAATGGCATGGACCCTTACAGCACAATCTGCTACTGAAAGGCAAAGAAAATTGCATTAGCTTTTGTTTGATTCAAAATTATGATCAAGGGAAGAGGGATGTTGAAGCCCTTTAAAGCCCAGCCTCTGAGCTGGGGAGCTTTCTGTCAGGGGACCTCCCTATTCATATTCACTGCCTGAGCTCATCCTTGGGCTTCGTTTAGGTGCACTAATTTGGACGAGCCCTCTACTTGCAAAAGCAAAGTGCTTTAAGGGCATAAAACCTGATCTAAGAAAGCTTGGAGAGAATCTGATGGCCAGGAACTGCCACTCGCTCCCTCCCAAAGCCTGCATCTGCTAATGCACCCAAACCCACCGGCCCGAGGAGTTCAGCGTGCCAGGGTTACACTAATCCCTCATCGCCCTAGTTTCTAACTGGTGCTGTACCTAAATTTCCAAGTGCAATGTCAGTGGGATTTATCACTTCTACTATCACCAGCACGGAGCGCTGCTGGCACAGATGCAGACTCCCAATACCCCACCGCAGCTCGCGCAGCAACCCCAAAACTCTCTGGGCTGTTTTCCTGCTGAGCGTTCTCGCCCCAGTTTGCAGCTGGCACTCAGAGTGTTTGAGGAGCTGGTACAGTATTTGTACACATGTATTTACAGGTTGCTCCAAGGAGTATTTGCTACCACCTGCTATTACTTCCAGCACTGGGCATCTTTCCGGTCACCAAACAAGTGGGCTGGGGTGATATAAAAGCTGCCGTGAAGCTCTGAGCTTCCTCAGCCCGGGGATCAAAAGTGTGTTTGGGAAGAGCCAGTGCCTGGAGCTGTAACAAGTGTCAGAGCGTTGCGGCTGAGCCAGCCTCCAACAAAACCACACCAAGGCAATCCCGGGCTGCCAACAGGACAACGTTCTGAAGGGCAAGCTGCTAAAACCTCTCCGAGAAGAGAGAAGGGTGCTTCTCTGCCCCCTCCCTGCACAAAAGTTAGTAGCTCTTGTGCTGCTTTATCACGTTAGCGTGGCTGAGGCAGATACCTGGTTATTTAAGGGGCAGGATAAATGGGCTGAGACAGCTTTCCCATCCCCAATTCACTAGGGAATGCTTGGAAATTCCACCTGACACCAGGACTGCACTGTGCTCTTAAACAATCTCCCGTCTGATCCGATTGTTCCCCAGTGGGGAGGCAGGCTGCAGCTCGCTCAAGAGTCATTGATTGGATTAACAGCCTAATTCCCAACAGATGAATAGAATACTGATGTCTTGTCAGCCCACATCATAGAAAGAAAACACAATCTGCTTCTACAGCCCCAAAATTTAACCCTTGCCTTCCCCGCTCCCCCTCCACAGGGCTGAATGCACAGGTCTGGCACTTTCAGCTCCAGATCCTACCCCTTGGAAGGAGAAAAGATACATTAACCTTCAGGATGCTTTGCCTAATCACCTCCATGCCACGGCACCATACGTTATTTTTTGTATGGCTGGTTTTGTAAGAAGCCCTCTTTTCATCCTTTCTAGACAGAAAAGATTTATACCACAGACCTTCATGGTGTTTTTTTCCCCTTCTCTATTTTACCACCTGCCATTAAAGGAAATGCTGTAAGCTTCACAGTAAGCGGCTGAAAATTCATTAACTTAACGATATTTATGCTGAAATACACAGATATTGAACATTTTCTGAGTCTGTCATTTGATTAGGAGGACAAGATCTGCCTGGAAAGGAGCATCCAGATGCGTTGCATGAGGGGCACTGCTGCGATGCCCTCTCCCTCTGGCACCTCTTGGCAAGTCGTGGGGCAGGGGAGAGAAGCCGGGAGCATCATTTGCTGTTGAAGAGCTCTCGTTCTCCACCTCCTAATGGAGACATTAATGTTTTCTTACCTCATAGAAAGACTGTGATAAGAAATTAATTACTACTGGTCAAATGTTCACTACTACAGAAGCAGGATTGTGTGCATATTAAAGAGCTTCTCCACGAGCAAAATTTATTTATGGACTCCTTGGTACTGTCTGCATTTATGTCCTTGCTCAGGAGACAAGAATAAATAAAAATCATCTGTTTTTAAGAAATGTATTCAAAAATTACCTATTTTTTTTCTCAGATCTCTGGGGTCCATAATGCTGTGGGTTTCGTTTCCTTTTAACAGCCACCTTTTTACACTTGCTTTTACAAAACAGACAGGCACACATTTAAACATTGTGATTTTTTTCAGCAGCAGTCCTACAGAAGTAGAGCTACGGCCCTCATGCTGGGACTGTGACCCCCACTGAGAGGTGGCCTCTGGAGTATCTCTGACCCAACGGTCTCAGTGCCAATGGCTTACCAACTCTTTACTGTTTTTCCCACCTCTGCAAGGTGTGTACTGTCCGAGATAAGGCCAGGTCTCTCTGTCAAACAGAAATAAGGTATTTCTAGTTTCAGTTGGATTTTACACCTCACGTGCAGAGTGGACACGTTCCCTCCATCACTCCTTAATTAGCCCCGCACTAACCAACATGACCAACAGGAGAGAAAGCATGAAAGGATGGAGGTGCACACCCTTTTTTCTTCCCCTTTTAACAGCACCTGTTAGCAATGACAGCTTTCCAGACTTCATCATTTCACGGCGTTAATACACATATAAAAAAAATTTCCTGAGACTGACTGAAGGAACAGGCCTGCCTTCTTCTGGCTGCCAACCCATCAACCCCGCAGAGAGAAGCAGGGTGCTCTGTGCTCACAACACGGGCAGCGGGAAACAACAGCACGCACTAATGACAGAGCTGCCTTGACCAAAACAATTAGTGAGAGATGCTGCATCGACTCGAACAATTCAATTAATGCAGCGTTAGTGTTTTCAAGCAATTCGGATTATTAGCTCCTTTTACAATTTGAAACCAGAACGTTTCACTTTCATCCCAGATGTGAATTGTTCCGGCACGGTGATAAATAAATGAGTCAAATAAGCCCAGTGAGGTCCAGCCCCTGGCCCTGTAATATGGCTGCACTATATATTCACGAATCCAGGTTAAGGATGGGGACTGGGGCAGTTGTGCCCTGGAACTAGCAGACTGCAGGTTTTATAAATACATACAGAAATAATTAAAATCTAAGGGGTTTAGAAGGGTTAATCTCCTTTAAATAATCTCTGCCACAAAGCCTGTAAAGTCACTGCTGGCACCGTGCCCGCGTGGGACCGGCTGTCGGATATCAGGACAGCACGTGTGGATGGGAGCAGAGAGATTAAGCGGAAGCGCTGCGGGGATGGCCTGTCAGCCACGCTGCCCCCCCCCAGTACGGTTCCCCCAGCTCAGCACCGAGGGGCTGGGGATGCTGCGGGCAGGGTCGGATCCGGCCTCAGCCAGCGAGTCAACAGGCCGCTTGCTCCGCCCGATTACAGAGAGAGAGAAGGAGGCTTGATTAGGCTGCTAAATTTAGGAGGTTGGATGTGAGACAGCGGGAGCCCAGAGCGTTGCTGCTGCTGCTGCTGCTGCTCAGGTCACCTGAGCCCTTTCTGACTCTGAGGCAAATGGTGGCTTTTATTTATTTAGTCATAGAATAGTTTTGGCTGGAAGTGACCTTCAAGATCATCAAATCCAACCTTATTCCCAGCCCTATCAAAACCACTAAACCATGTCCCTGAGCACAACATCCAACTGCCTCTTAAACACTTCCAGGGATGGTGACTCCACCACCTC
>WTSP01010678.1:5699-20092 GCA_025331215.1 Actenoides lindsayi | reverse complement strand
CCTCCAGAATACCCAGGTATGGGACATGCTTCCTAAGGAGAGTAGGTGAATGTGGCCTTTGACCGTTCTTCCCCCTCAGGACACCTTTTCTGCTGTGAGCAGGACTTTTAGTTCAGACACTCCTTTTGCTACTCTATTGTTCATTCTTCAAAACTCCCCCTGTATCTCTGTGACCCCGTGAAGGGAGAAGTCCCCAAGTCCCCGTGATTTTATGCGGCTGTAGCTGTCATCAGAGCAACTGTGCAACAGCATAAAATTCCAAGATAGATAGCTTCACTTGGTGGCTTTTCACACCTTGAGTGCTCAGGAGACAATACCCTTCTCCGAGAAGAGGCACAGTACTACAGAGCGATGGTACATATTAATTTCTAAAAGAGGATTTTAATCATGCAACGTCCTCTGCAGTCGCACAGAATTTAATCTCATTGCTGACAGTGGGTGATGGGGGAGCATGTTAAGTGGAAAAGTTGTATTCAAGACCTTCTTGCAGATATGTGCTACGGGCAGTCCCTTGGGAGGAAGAAAATGACCCAAACTGGTCTGTCTCGCTGCTGACCACCCTGGCCCAGGGCCCCGCCGTACCCCAGCCCCTCGCAGAGCAGCAATGCAGGCACATTCCCAAAGTCCTGCCCAAGGTTCAAGTCCGTGTATTAATACAGTTAGCATTTATCAAGGCATACTTTACAAATATTGATTTATTCATCTAGGCGAGACCCAGGGATATATGCACATAGTATTCCCACGTTAGTTACAGAAACTGAGACACGCACACACAAAAAAAAATCCCCCCCCGCTGTCTGCTTGAGTCAAGGTCAAACGAGGAACTGAGCCCACAGCCAGGATTAGTTGCAGGATGCTGAGCTCCCAGCGCTACACTGCGACTATTTAGGACGTGCTGTCCTTTTCTACACTGACTCTTCCCTCTTCTTGTGAGATCAGCCTCCACCTAAGTCTACACAGAGTGAGAATCTTGCCTTCATTTAGTAATCTGGGAAGGAAAAATAATGAAAAGCCCAAAGCTGAGAATCCTAAACTGTGAACTAAGACTCTCCCAGCAGCGTGCTAAGGGGCCCCACCACAACTGGGCTGGCATATGCCTTCTGGATGGCTGTTTTCAGTCTTCTTCCACTTTTACTGAAGACAGCTTGCAGGCAGCTTTAGAAGTTTGGGTCAATTAAAAAATTAAGTGTTAAAGATAAAAATCCCAAACGAATTAATATCATTTGGTCCACCGGTTTTAATGGGACCTTAAAGCTTATATGAAAAGTCGTACTTGGAATTGTGAAACTTTTCTTTTCTAGAAGCTCCTATGAAACAAAAATCACGTTAGTTACAATCACTGCCTAGGAGGGATGAAATTCAATCTTTATTTTTTTTTTCCCCTCCTGCTAAAACAAAAAAAATACTTCCCTATTATATCTGAAGGTAGGGCAACCTAAGTGATGGCCCAAGAGAATACAATTCCATAAAATCACTGCAGCTGAATGAAAAACGATGCATGACTTCAAGTAGCACACATCTGATGCCTCCCCTCTAAAGAAAGTCAAACTACTGAGCAGGTAAGTCAGTCTGTAAACTCCTCTAACCATTCTTTTGAGGTATTAGACCAGCTTTGGACTACTAACGGATAAAAATTAAGTATGAGACAGCAGATCTACTACCTTTAAAAGCCTGATGAACTGGAAGGAATGACCATATGCTTCTGTGTACAACAGCCACACCTGCAGCATGGAAGCTCTGTAAAAATCTGAAGTATCCGAGTGCTAGCTACACACTCTGTCTGAAGGAATAGCTTTGAGAAGACATGAAATGCAAAAGAATACTGCAGAACCCTGCAGGAAAATCATGGTGATGCATTAAGCACGCTTCTCTATATGTCACTGACAGCAAGGTATGTTCTCTCCAGCCTTGGTTTGCCTGGAATGTGGGAAGTGTGCTGCTTAGGCTGCCAAAGTCAAGCCCAGAGTCTCAGGGTAGACAACTGACAACCTGAGAAAAGGGGACAAAACTTTATCAGACACTGAATGTTTAATGACAGAATTAAAGCCTATGTTTGGTCCTCCTCTGTCGTCAGCTGCTCCTTCATTTGCTCCTAAAATCCTTGATATTTATCAAGAAAACTTCTACCTGAATGTGCCAGACACCATCTCCTTTAAGTAGTGTTTCATTCATAAATACAAAGAAAGCTCTTTTTATTTTTTCCCACTTCCACAACTAAAACTCTCGTATTTGCAATGAGATTTTAATTTATTTTGAAGAAGTGTTTGAAAATTTCCTTGTAAGGATTTAAAAAAAAAAATTAAGTTCTAATTTTCATTCAGATGTACTCAGGGAAAACAAAACAACTAATAGTATAATGGAAGAAATATTTCATTTACTGTTGTCTAGCCTGATTCAAATGAAAAAATTTAGAATGGGAGTAAATAGGTGAAACTACGTAATTAAGTAAACATGGACAGGCATTGTGTATCTGATTAGCAGAAAGAAGAACTGAATTTACTATAAAGGCTACATCTAGCTGCAAATGAACATAGTTTAATGGCTACTAACTAATGAAAATCAACCTTTCTTTCGAAAAATAACCAAGAACTAGATTTAAATTGATTATTAAATCAATTAAATCAATCCAACCTGTCAGAATCTCTCTCATTAGAGCTGCTGTTGGATGAAAGCTGCTGCCTGTATGGTCTGTCCACGCAGGCAAAACACAAAGTGAGGCAGTGCCAAAGGTACGGCGATAGCACAGCACCTTCACCCCAAAATTATGCCAGACACTGTCGACTCCTAATGCCTGCACAGACCTCTCCCAAACTGAGAGCATCACTACTATGAGGAGCCCATTGATGTGTCCTATTTTCCTGTATTAACCCCCCAACCAGTTTCAAAAAAAGCAGGTCCCTGTAACAGCCTGACCCATTTGGAGAGTCTGGTGAAGCCAAACTGACTTTTCTTTCGTAGAAACATTAAAAAAAAAAAAGATACAAATTACGCTGCAATGGGAAGCAACCAGTTGCAGCACTGTGGGATTAGTTGGATGAATCCTTCAGTGGAGATAATCAGCTTAATGGCACCAAAGATCACAGCGCAGTTAGTGCAGCTGCGACACTCCGAAGCGTCTCACCGAAGGGGAAGGTTTGTAGGAGGCTGGAACAGTCCCTTTTATTTCCAGCCCTTTCCCCTCCTCTGCCTCCACAGTCAACATCCCCCCTCAAGCTCCATTAGCATGAAAGAATTAAGGAGGGAAATGGGTAGGGTGGAGCAATTTACGTCGGCGGGTCAGCATACTTACACGGCGTCGTATAATTCAATTAAATGGACAAATAAAGTGGTGCTAGTTGTTTTCCAAACTCGGGTTAATTTTAACTTAATTCTCAGGCTGCTGCGAGGCTTAAAGGGCTGCCTGCTGCCTGAGGCTGCCTGCTGCATACAGCTAAATGACCAGCTATCTATTTGGGCTAGGGATGCTGCAGGAGCCCTCCCTTTGGATACTCTGAAGAGTATCCTTACTCTGAGGATACTCTTAGTATCCTCATCTTCCCACAAAACGAGAGACTGAAAGTAAAGCCCTTGATTTCCCTAATTACAGCTCTATTTCTCGGTTGGCACTGGCAAATCTACTGCTTTAGACCTTTCCTCACTGTTCAATTAGAAAAAAACCCACCACCTTTCACCATGAAATCCAGTGACCCACCCCTCACGTACCGTATTGACGCACGCACTAAAATAAGCAACTAAACCCTAAGCTATTCACCACTAACTATTCTGTTTCTGGGCTCGGCTGCTTCCAGGAAAAATTCCCCCAAGGTGCAGGTGAATGCACTAATGCCTGAGAACAGCTGAGGATACCCACAGAAGACCCACAAATCTGTTCTCCGGAGGAAGCTAACGGAATGATGTGGCCAAAGTACGAACAGCTTGGAAACAAGCCATTTCCTGTAGAGCTTGCTAAGGTCTTCTGCTCCACGGGCTGGAAAAACTCAAGCCTGTGCCATTGCACTTCGGAACGAGAGCTCTGAAGGAGAATTAATTTCTATTTGCAGAATAAAGACCTTTTGCAGTACCACAGTGTTTTGAAGCCTTTAAAATAACTCAGCGCTTGAAGACCCGTGGCACTTGCCATAAATAATACAAGTGTGACTCCTTTCCCTCGGCCAAAAGTTCCTTTGCTTTCTCCAAAACATCAGTTCAACACCCCGCTGTCATTCTCCCCACCAGAAATACTTGCACTTCAGCAGTTCTGCGTGGATATAATTTGTAAAGTGCTAGGCAAATAAGCACACTCTGAAATGAGAAATGTTATTGACAGATTACCTGGCACTAAGCTTTCAAACCCACCAGGAACGTCAGGAGGCCAGATTTGCACATGTCAAGTCCATCACCTTCGGAGGCTTTCAAAGTTTCGCTTTTTGTGACTCTACAAAACGCATCTCTGGAGCCATTATATGGATTAGATGGAAAGGGGTGGGGGGTGGGGGAAAGAGGAGTGGTTAAGAACAGCAATACACCCCAGTGAGGACATTTAGAAGCATCTGGCTCAGAGATATTAAGAAAGGAAAGAAAAATTAATCATGCCGGCTGGGGAGAAAAAAAAAAAACCCTGGCATCAGCACAGCCACCTTGTCATAAGGCAGATATTAATAATGTGAACCCCCAGGGAACACTCAGACATCTGAAAGATCCACTTGTTGGCTATTGCAGAGCAGGCAGGTTTAACTGATGCCTCTTTGAAACCATCTGAATCTTACGCTAAAACACCGCTTCAGATTTTTGGTGTTTGGGTTGGGGTTTTTTTGTTTGCTTTTTTGTTGTTTTGTTTTTTTGGTTTTTTTTTTTCAGCAGGATGCAACCTTCAGTGATAAAGATCAAATATTTACTGCGTTCCTCTCTTTCTCCCAGATGGTATCAAAGAGAGTCCACGAGGCAGGGCGATGCACCTTCCTTCTTACAGCCACGTGCTATCAGCCACAGCAGATCAGAGCAACGCCCAGTCACTGGGTGTGAAAATAGCAGATGCTGAAGCTGTGGCCATCAGATAATTAGGATGTCAGGAAAAAGAAATCAAAAGGATTCATCCCTGGTGTTTCCCAGGCACCTGACTCCAACAGACTCTGACAGCAGGAGGTCTGAACGAGCATTGGCCACTCAATGTTGGTTTGTAGCTCAGCTTCCCGGTAGCTGTGAGGGGGACACATGAGAGAAATGGATGTGAAAACCAGCTGAGTATTTAAAAAATAAAAGAAAAGAAGGAAAAAGGATCTCGCTGGTATGAAAAACAACAGGAAAAAGTGCACCTGCCCACCGCAGCAATAGTGGTATGTCCTGATATTGCATCTCAAATATAACTCCTGAGGGTTAGAGTGGGATATAAAGTTGGTGGCAACAAGAACTAGAACTCACGTTTTCAAGAGGATGTATTTAGCCAACGAAACGTGGCAAAGCCCTCCTTTTTTCCTACCTTGTTACTTCTCCAGAGCCACAGCAATCTTTCCTGCCTAACGCACTGAAAGCAAGCACAATAAATGAACCTGGTCTTTGGGAAATGAAGTGTTTTGCCAAAACCCCCAACCCCAAAATATGCATTTTCTGACCTCTCGGACCATCTGTGGCTAGCTCCAGCTCCAGATTCACAGGATGCATCGCTGACTCAAGGAAGCTTAATACCAGCTACAAACTACGTGTCTCGAAGATGAAATGCTGATTGCAAAGCACCGAGCTGGATGTTTATGGGCTATTTGGTGATGCAGGAGATGCTACCACAGGAGCTAACAAGAAGTCACGTCAAACAAGATGGGTTGTGGTTGGCTAATCTATACAGGCAGTTCCCCAGTTAGGGACTTTGCTCAGGTATTTTCAGTTTAGAAACAGCAAAATCCTATGTTTAAGTGGACGATGACATCCTGGAGACCAGAGCTGTGCCAGATGTTTTCAGTAGCTGGGCACAAAGCTGAAAGCATCATCTCTCCAGAAATGCAGTGCTGCTATTAGTGCCATCATCTGCTTAAATCAGAAACAATTTTGCAGCTGGATGACTGTGTTTTTAAGCCATCCTATCCCAAGAGGGCACATTTTCTGCAGCGGGTACAGCTGTGATACATCCCTATGCAAATGAAGCAATTTTCTCTTTTTCTCTATGAAAAGTCTCCCACTTCTTCCCCATTGCTGAATTTATCTCCCAATAGACTCGCTAAAACACAACAACATGCAGGGTTGGGTTTTTTTAAACTAACTGCAGGAAGGGGCACATTCAATCCTAAGATACATGCCAATAAATGTCCCATTGACTTAAGCAGGGAATTCACGTGTTTATCCTTCACCACAAGTCCTCAGTAATGACACCTTACTATCTTTTAAACCCTCAGTAAGACTCCTGCTGCCATGACCCTCTGTGTCACTGCTGTCTGGCACTGCCTGGGAAAGTGATGAGCCAAGAATCCCCTTTTTCTGCTGATCTCTGTTTTGTTCTCTTCCTTCCATTCACTCAACCTTTCCATCTGCACTACCTGTTGCCCTGCATCTGATGCCAAGATGATGTCTTTGGGATAGGGATGGTCTTTGCTCTTGGATGATGCCTTGACTGACGTTCTTGCTGGCTACAACAGCAAAATAAGCTAGAGGAGCTGAGGGCAAAATTAAGTCATAATCTATGTGCCAATTTACTGCCTGGCTTGGCGCGTGGAAAGGCACCGCAGCTGCATTCACTGCTCATGTGCATCTGGGGAGAGAGCTGGAAACTTGGGGGTTTAGTATATGTTTTAAAAGCTTGAAAAAGATTTTCTTTTCTACCCAAGTTGGGCTTTCCCCCAAGGGAAACCAAACTTAGTTTCTCAATGAGTTTGTAATTATTCTTAGGTAAAATCAGAGAGCTGTTTCAGGTTATAATGTACCTGTGCTAAAGAGGAAAACTTGACCTGATAAGCAAAAAGAAAAAAAAAAAAAAAGAAAAAAGATTATTTAAACCAGGTCTCAATGAACACTTCTCATCATCTTTGATTTTAGACTCTTACCTATACATGTTTCTAACCTGTTGTTACATTGTGGTTTATCCCAAGTGACTGGACTCCTGTCTTAGCGAGTTGTTTCTTACAACCTGATGAGTGCAAACTGACCGTGTGAGAAGTAAAACTGATTATTTGAAGTCACTGTAACTCTGAGTTTCTTCTGCTGCTGTGAAACGTCCAGATCGAAACTGCCCTCATGGTTTAAATTAACCTCTTTTACTTTACAATTAGGACTGGAGGTGAGGGTGTATATGATCACTTCCCATCATTCAAAAAACAAGCACTTGGTTATTAAGCTATGAAAAATTGATCATTTGCAATTGCTGAGCCATAACTTTACAAATCTCTTCCAAGTTTGACCGCTGGAATTTAAAGCGCACCGCTCGATTTCATACCACTGCAGAAGCCAAATTACCACGTAACCTGTGAGCACAGCTTGAAAACATCCTGACAACAGCAGCAGGAACAGGGCATCACAGAGAAGGTAACCAGCAGCTTTGGCAGACCTGGCTTCTGACTCAGATTTCATCTGCGCAATCTGAACGTGATTAAAACTCGAGTTTAAAAAAGAAAAAAAAAAAGGGAGAAGAAAAAAGAGTGAGTTGGAATTTCTTGCACAGAGATAACCCAGCCTCTGGCTGAGTCCACGCACACATCAAGGCTTCTCTGTAGCACGTTCCAGCCTACTGCTTTCTGAAATACTTCTCTTGTCTCGCTTCTGTGTTCGAGAAAGTCAACCAGCCAAAATTCCTTCCTGACTGTTTTGTTCATTACTATCTTACTTTGAAGACCATACTGAGAGGGAGCCGTTTCTCATCCCAACATCAGGCTGGGGAAGAAAAACACCAAGAGAGCAAGCTGGTGCTTTCCTCCTCTCTCCCAACACCTCGCACACACACAAAGCTCATCGCTAACCGTGCTCGGTCCCACGCTGGGTTTTTCCTCCAGGATGCAGCTGCGTGGCAGAGAAGCTGCCCAGAGGTGTGGTCATCTCCAGCCACTCAGCTCCATCTCTGGGCCACCCCTCTCCATGACTCCTGAACAGCCACGGTTGTCCGGGGCACGTGCACAATATAAACCAGACCTCTGAAACAGGCCTGGATAGTCCCATTCCTTCCTTCTGCCTCACAAAAGTACTGCTGGATGCACAGTAAAGGAAGGAAATATCACAGGAATAATAATAAAAAATATTCAATTAAAAGAAATATGCAAATGACTGTGTTAGAGCATCTCATTTAAAGCAGCCACTTTTTACCTGCCAGGCAAGTAACTGCAGCCCTATCGCAGAAGTAACGCGATGCACCGCGGAAGGTGACAACATTTTTAGGGGTATTTATTGTAAGCATACTAAATTCAAGACTGTACCCCACAAATTAATTTTCAAGGGTGGCAGAAGTCAGCTGGCTAGAGCTGTTATTGCTAATAGCTAGAAGAGACCCACTTAATCACTTTGCATTTTTATTTGTAGAAGATAAAGAAACATTTCTTTCACTAATAGTTTCATGCTTGTTTCATCTCATTCTATCTGGATTGCAAGATCTGTTTAATTTCATTTGATCAGTTTTCTAAGGGGCTTAGAACTACCATATTTTTATAATCTTGTTACATCCATGAGATAAAACCTGATTTTTTTCCCCCCACCATTTGCCAAATGGGAAACCAAGACAAGAAGAAATAAAGTGACTTGTTCAAGGTCACGCTGGGATTCTGTAGCAAAAGTGGAGAATTAGAAACCCGAACTTGATTCTGAATATAGCCATAAAGGGAATTTCCTCACTGAATCAACAGGGATTCTACAAATCTGGACATCTACCACTGCATTTTTTAATAACATACATAACTGGGGAGAACTCAGCTCTGAACTGACACATCCTTTTAATTCTCTCAGCTGCGAAAAACAAAAGAAAAAGGGCAAATTCTTTCACTAATAAATAAATCCAGCCTACCACCACTACCCCATGGGAGGAGACCGAAGTTTAGCAAAAGCACTTGAAAGTGTAACAGTTGCTGGCTCTGCAAATTTCAAACAGAGCAGGTCTGCAGCACACGTGCACCTCTGTGAAGAGGAAAGAAAAATGGTAATATAATTGGGTTTTTTTCCTCCTAAACCGTAGCAAAGCCATAACACAAATAAAGGGAAATATCCACTTCAAAGTTCTGTTCAGGACACAGGTTGCTCACAACATTTTACTCTAGAGAGCAAAGCCATCAACTTAAAAGAAGGAGGTTGAGGTTGTGCTGTGAATGGGACAGGAATGAGGAGGTAGTATGTAGTATAATAACAAGTAGCATGTCGTAACAGCAGTATGTAGGAATAGTGAGTGTATATGGTACTGAGCAGCTGCCTTGTTCACTGCATTCTGTCTGTATGAAGCAAATGCCCTGGAGCAGAAAACAAGAGGTGTTTTCCAGAGGCAGTTTCAGAAGGGTGTGAGGATACAGCAATCATTTTTACACGCGGAATTACCGAGAGTTGCTCATCATGTTAAAACCTGACAGCTGACTAGACAAGGTGTTTGTTCAAAACCTCTAAACCTGAACAGCAGAGCCAAAAAGATCTTCCCAACTTTTTTTGGCAAGTCGGACATTAACAGATGCTGTAGGCTTTTGAAGGGCTAATAGGAGGAGCAGGTATGTCAAACTAAGTCACTGGCTGTGTCCAAGCTGCGGTTTCCATCTCCCTTCCAAGCTGTGTTGAAGTGCATTGGCAGAGCAGCATCCATCAGGGATGTATCAAGTGCTGACCACAGCAGTATTTGCCCTCTGCAAAGAGGATACCAGCAGAACAGTCGAATCTGCATAAACATTGCATTAATAACAGACTGGGTGAAGACTGCATTTAAATACTGAGCTCCAGTTGAAGTACCTACTTACGGAAAAGTTCAGAGAAGCTTCTCTGGTTGCTGGTATTGATGAATATTAAGGCACCCACTCCTAGGGAAGGCTGTGCACACAATGCAATGCCACAGGTCTCAGACAGGGACCAGTGCTGTGTGTAGTCAGCACCCAAAGTCATGCTGTGCTGGGAAAACCAGACATCACAAGCACGTACAAACCCCTACAAACAGAACTTTCTGGAGGTCAGAACAGAGACACCGACAGCTTTTCTGAAGAACAGGCAAGACCACATCTGCCTCTGCTGGTTTCTCTTGCACTACAAATCTACCTTAATGATTATTTACACTTCCATTTTCCAACCTTCCTCTCTCCTCTTATGTAAACATACTATAAATACAGACTTGGCATAAAGCCCATCAATCCACTGCTCGACTTCCCTCGGTCCTAAAGGTCCTTCTCTGGACAAGCTGTGATTTAGCTCCAAGTTCCTGTAAGCCTGAGCAACTTCTTCCAACCTTCATCAGCACTAATGTGACACGTGCCCTTGTGCTACCACCGAGAGACCCGGACCTTGAGAAACCAAATCCAAATTTGGGCATGACTCACAGAGACTCAGTTTACAGGCTTCCTTCTTCTGTGGCTCCCACGAGTCCTTTACAGGTTCTTTGGGGTTTTGGAGGGAACACTGACAAAAGCCACCCTACGTTGTAGAAGCCACAGGACTTTGCCCTGAACAAGACCAAGACCTCTGGCCAGTGTCAGATAATCCGTCACGATAAGCCACTTGTATCCAAGCCAGATATTTATTGCTATTGATCTGCCTGGTCCCAGCAAAAGACTTTTGTTCTCCCAACCCAGGACTTTGACCTCAATTAAGTTATGAATTTCAATCCGATAGACTGCTCCACTTACCCTGCTGCTCTCCCTGACTGGATTAATTAGAATTAGCTAGGCTGGGAGTCACCCCGAGCGCCTCATGGATCATATTATTTTAATAATAAATAAAGAGACGGCAGCAGCATACAAGGAACGATTTTGAAGGATTGTTCATCCAAGAGCATCATTCAGAACCTGCCAATACTAATTTTTCTGAGTTTGATTACCTCATTTACTTCTTTTTATTTCTATTCATTAATTGAGTTTTATCCCGCATTACTTCAGCTCCCCAAATGTGCCCTTCCTATAAAGGAACCAGACGCAAGCTTTGCTGTTACAAAGTTTTATTACTGCAGCTCATCAAAAGTATAGTTAGCAGGAATGGAATTGTCATTAAGCATATAATAATCTAATAGGGCTGAGAAAATAGATATCTAACAGGGGAGGGGGAAAGGAAAGGAGAGGGACAAGCCAAGCCTGTCTATTGCCATAAAGTGTGTGCTGAGGGCGCTTTATCCAGATAATTAATTGGCTGGTGGACAAAACCCAGTGTCTTCAGGAAGGTAACATCTAACACTGGAGACAATGCACAGATGCATCAGGCGTTTTCTGACATCACAATAATGCCTTTGGAAAGAGCCTAAAATGGGTCGGATACCAAAGAAATTTGATTGGCAAGGGGAAGTTTCTAAACTAGTGAGTTGGGACCCGATCGCTGCATTATCCTTATTACTTCTCTATCCCTATCAAAGCAATTACGTACTTGAAGATGTCGGGTTGCCCAGGACTGTACTGAAATGGATTGTCTCGGCCAGCCATGTCACAGGCATACTAGGGAGTTATTGACCCATAAATGAACACTTATTTGTCATGCTCATTTTAATGTTTAATTGGCTGGAACAGCAGAAACGGATTTAGATGATGGAAGTTTACCAATTCCTTCACCATTGGTAGCCAGCTTCCAGATAGACAACTCCTAACCCGAGGACAAATGGGGCAGAGAACTTTCAATGCACCTTCCACCTTCATCTAAGTTCAAGCCTTCATTTTATAAGAACAGCTTCTCAGGATGGGGTGATTTATTCTAGTCAAGCTGAGCCATGTCAGAAGAGGGATGTCTCAGCTGGGACAGCCAATTGATCTGTTAGATAAACTAAAAGGTTACTTCAGGACAGGATTTACTTGTTTTGTTGCAAAAAGCAGCAGTCAAGCAGTCTCTCTGGTAGAGGATGGCACCAGCCTTTGTTGCCCCATGCAGGCACTCACTGCTAAGACTTCTGCTACCCCCCATGCCAGCAGGGATGCCTGTTCACATGGATTTCCAAAAGCCTCTCACCAAAGGCTATTAAATGGTACTACCACAGAGCAAGAGGGAAGGTTTTTTTCACTGCTTGATAACTGATTACAAAAGTAAAGGTTGAATAGGAACCAACAACCAGCTTGCACAATTGCTGGTGATCACTGGAGTCTCTACAAGATCTCTGCGAGGATTTGGGTTGTTCAATCCACTGAAATGACCAGGGGAAGCAGGCTGAGAGTACAGCTTCCATGCCTGTCACATCAAGAGCTGACTGTAAAATGCTACAAAAGGTTCTCGGAGTGATGAGGTGAAAAGAACTGCAGATGAGATTCAGCAGTAAAAGACACCAAGTACTGCACATGTGAAAAAACAATCTTTAGTCTAAATCCACAGTGATGGGCTTCAAATTAGCTATTACCTCTGTGGAAACAGATTAGGAGTGATTATAAATAGCTCTATTATGACACCAGCTCAGTATTCAATGGTAGTTAATAAAAGGCAAACAATTTAAAAAAAGAAAAGAGGAAAGGAAATAAGAAACCATCATCAGATTGCTTCATTAAACCTCATATTGCGCTTACAGCTTGGGCACCAAGAGAAGTGCTACTCCCTTCATCTGAAGGAAGGAAAGGAAATAAGGAAGAATGAAAAATGATTCCAAGAATGACAAGGAGCAAAGTTACCGAGCAGCTTCCAAATGGGGAAGGATTAAATAATAGATTAAACTCCTCAGGCTGAAAAGGAAGCGATCAAGGGGAATCAAGGAGGCCAAGGAAGTCAGAAGAAGGTAACTGGGGGAACAATTACTGTCTCTCGTTACGTGAGAACGATGGCATCTCACATGAAATGACCATGGCCAGGGCAAAGCAAATACCCAGTCAAACTGCAGAGCTCCCACTGGCATAAAAGGCTGCGAATCCAAAGAGGGATGACAGAAACTTCTGAAAGGAAAATTCAGAAGTGCAAAGACAACACCAATGGCTCAGGAAGCCTCCGAGCCACAGACTCTGGCAAAATATATGAAATTATCACTGCACGCTTACCTTCCTCTGTCCCCTAAGCATCCTCTTCCCTGCCACGGGAGACACGATACTGAGCCAGGAAGGCTCCTGCACTGACAGATAGTTCTCATGGATGCAGAAGTAAGATGTACAAGTTGAGAAACACGAACCTCCTCCATTAGCTTTGCCATTTTGAGTGCTGTTTTGCTCTTTGCAATCCATAGGGCCAAGAAAGCAGATGATCAAAAGAATCTCATTTAAAATCTCAACAGAGCAAGCATAAAGGGTTATTCCCCTAACATCCGAAGTGTTAGAACATTCTTGTTTAGGAAATCTAACAAAAGTACTTTGCACCAAAGTCTGCCAATTCAAGATGCCCAAACGATGCACTCGGAAGCGGGGCTTTGTTGGGTTTTGTGGTGTGTGGCTTTGTTTATTTTTTGGGTTGCTTTTTTTTTGTGGTTTTGTTTTTAGAACCAACTGGAAGAGACAACTGCGGGCAACAGATGAATACACAATTCCATTTGGAAAGTAAACCCAGACTTTCTCAAATTGATTAGTCCTCAGGGAGAAGGTGAGTGGCAGAATTTAACTCCTTCAGAACAGGGAAAGCAGAGGCTGAACACACACAAAAAATATGCTCTGGGAACCATCCATCCCGAGCAAAGAGGAGATGACTGCTGGGCAAAGGTGGTTGCTCTGGCAGGGAGAGATGATGCCAGGGATATAGGAAGTGAAGCAAGACTAGAGATTATTTCTAAGGTGATTAGAGACCATTCCTGTGGTGATTAGAGACCATTCCTATGGTGATTAGAGACCATTCCTGTGGTGATGTTCACCTGAAAAACCAGCTCAGCTGCCCGTGGTATCCGGTTTGCACAGTTAACCAAACACCTTAATGAGGGACCAAAGCATTTCCAACAATGACTTCACAAATGGCAGGTGTTTTAACACATGCTTATTTCAAAGATGACCCCGAGACCAAGAGACAAAGGGCCATGGGACCATCCCACGTCCTCAGAGGGAGGTATCAAGGTAAGGCTCTTTCCTGCCTCTGCACAGACATATAAAGACAGCAGGGAGTAAGAAACTTGTTTCTCCTCTGCACCAGGACACAAGACAGCACCATGGTGCCACCTGCACTCACCTCAAAGCTCACTGCTGCTGGCCTCTATGCTGAGCACTTAGAATCATGGAATAGTTTCAGCCGGAAGAGACCTTCAAGATCATCAAGTCCAACCTTATTCCCAGCCCTATCAAAAACCACTAAATCATGTCCCTAAGCACAACATCCAACTGCCTCAAACACCTCCAGGGATGGTGACTCCACCACCTCCCTGGGCAGCCCATTCCAATGCCTGACAACCCCTTCTGGAAAGA